>ML777912.1:2450599-2504158 GCA_009831015.1 Picea engelmannii
AGAGAGAGAGAGGGATGGGGTAGAGAGGAAGGGAGGGAGGGAGAGAGAGGTAAGAGAGAGGGGGGAGAATAAGGGATAAATAGATATGGAAACAAGCAAAAATGGAGAGAGGTGAAAAGGGGAGGGGCATATATCAAACTGCAAGAAAGAGGGAGATATAGAGAGAGGTGTAGAGAGAGAGAGATATGGATGTGAGGATATAGGGAGTTAGAGAGAGACAAGGTGAGAGAGATAAAGAAAGAAGGGGTGGATAAAGGGGAAGAGAGAGAGAGAGGGTGGTACACCTCAAAATTACTCACTTCGATAGTGTCGCACGTGTCATCATTATGAGTGTTGTAAGTGTCACATCTTGACTATAAGTGTTGCAAGTGTCAAAAAACACCATACTTCCATATTGAATATGTTGTTCCTATAACGACATCATGAAGACACTTAAGACACCTCAAAGGGTGGTTTGGAAGAAGGAAAATCACTTGGCAAAAAGTACAAGACCTTTTTCATTGAGAAAATCACTAAAAACTTGATTTTTGGAGAGTAGCGCTCCCCTACCCATTGTTAGGGAGTGTTGGCGCACCATGAGCCTCTTTGGGGAGTGTTTGAGCACCCTGTGTACCCCTTTGGGGGAGCGCTACCCTCTTTTGAGAAAATTCTGGGTTTGTTAAGGCAAATTAGGGAAGAATCCCTCAAATCCTGAAGGTAGTTGTATTCAAATAGATGATCAAGGCATGATCTTAGGGGAGATCCTCAACTAAAGGAGAGGAATCCTCAACTCATCCCAAAGATCTCTCAAGTGGTTGGACCCCTCCAAGGTTATATAAGGATGCCTTCTCATGGTGAAAGGAAAAATGGAAATTGAGAATTACATCAAACTTATGATCTCATGAGTGAGATGTTATCAAAGCAATCAGTGGAGATTAATTGAGAAAAGGGGTTGGACAAGGAGAACTAGAAGAGGTTGTTGCACCTTCATTCAAAGGATTGTAAGTACTTTTACTTGTTCTCATTAATATAATCAATGCTTGGCCTGTTTCTTTCAAACATATACTTGTTCCATATAAGTTTGTCTATAGTAGATGGATCTATGATTGAGCTAATCTCAGTAGAGTAGAAAGTCCATTGTATTTTTGTTTTTTTTGCAGGACCTATCAAGGAGCTCAAGATTGAAGCTCAGCATGGACTTTGCAAGGACAAACGTCATTCATAAGCTACATATCTTTCTCCTTCTCTTTCTTTCATTAGCTTGATTAAATCTTAAAGGAAGTCAGTGTCCATGTTAAGAACCTTTTGTCTTGGCCTTAGGAGTTTAGAGACCAAGAGGGAATCCACTTGTCCACAGGGGGATTCACCTACAACAGAAATTGGCGACTCCACTGGGGAGGAGCTCTGATTTGTTTCCATTCTTAGGTCTTGTCTTGGATTTCTTTTCCCAATGATTTGATCTTCTCCATATTTTCATGTTGATTCTTAGATTGGTTTGATTGCCTCATTATGTCATCAGGATCACCCTGATTGACTGAATTTCCTTCATTTTTTGAGTTTTGGGACATTTTTCTGAGTTTTGGGGGCAGAGAGCTCCCCTCTTGTTGTTTTCAGAGCACTAGCACTCCCTTATAACCTTACACAGAGTACTCAAACATCTTGGTGCCCCTTATACCTGAGCGTTATCCCCTTTTTTGTGAGAAATTCTCCAAAATTTGCACTTTCTGAAGCTATTTCTAGGTTTTGGCATTTACTCAGGGTCCCATACTCTCAATCCATATTGATATTGGCTTTAAAACACCATTATTTCTAAGAATTCATCATCTCTTTCTTGGATTTTTGACATTTTTCCTTGCTTTGCATTAACTCTTTGTCTTTGCTAACCTAGAGTTAACTTGTTGTTTTCTTCTCCTTTATCTGATTGAGTGAAAATTTTTGTGAGGAAGTCCAAAGGTATGTGAACCTTTTCATTTGATCTTTGAGGTCAACTTTCCATATTTTCTCTTTTTTGTTTGAGTTTTTTGGTTCTTGTTTGCAATTTGATTATCTCTGTCCTTCTTGTTTATTTCATGACGAGAGTGTGTCTTTGTTTTGTGTGAAGTTTGATTCTGACCGTTTAATCCTGAAGTTTGATTGGCATTTAGAAGTCTTGCATCTAATTATCATTCACATAGAAACAAAAGGACATATTTTAGTGATTGGTTTGGATATTAGAAGGAATTTCTGAAATTTTTAGTATTGCATTGGATTTCATTGAGAAACACTTGTATGAGGACATTGCATCTTCGTGTTTGACATTGAAAACAACTTTCTCTCTTTCCTTTAAATAGAAATTCATTGAAAGACAAGATTTCTTATCATCTTCTTGTGCATTTTTTTGAATTTGAGTCATCATACCATCAGTTTCATTGTCATACACCCTTTGAGTAAAGAACAGCTATAAAATCAACGCTAATTAAAAATCATCTAAAACATTTTTGTTTTTAGGATCTTCCACCAACATTAGACTAGAATTAGCACTTTGGATTAGGTTGTGAGTACAACTCTCCAAAGTTTTCAAAACAAACATTAGCATCCTGAGATAGGGAGAGTTAAATCCAGTTGTCGTATAGGCTTTCTAGGATGCCCCTCTCACACAGGGGTTACACAAGACGTCACATTCGGCTGAGTTACGGAGATTATCCCTCCATGGTTCAACTGTTTGTGGTGGTCGGATCATATATTGGGGGTCACTTGAAGGTATACCCATGATTATGTGTGGGAGCCTCTCGAGTTGATTTCAGACTTGTTATCCTACCCATACGTTCAGATCGGACAGTCGATTGTACCCGCCCAGGGGATGACTGTGATTTGGTGTCCTTAGTTTCCATAATCCTTATATACTTACACATGATGAGGGTGAAGGGAAGTCTCACCGTACCTGGTACAGACATTGGTCAAACTCACTGGGGCTCCTTGGAGGGTAAATCCACAATTACTACATGGAAGCTTGCACCAAGGTGAAAGTCCATTAAGCAGGTCACCATTGTAACTGTTCCACCATATCCTAGACCTTTCTTGACTTGGTAACACAATGTAGGATTTCATCACCAACTAGTACGATCATCGAGAGAAGTCTTGTTTGCTTGGCTTTGATTCCTAGATTTTATTAGCGTATGCTGTTTCTTTTTGTTAGTTGGCCCTAAGATTTTCAGCATGTACTGTTATTCTCCAAAATTGAGCCTATAGATGATAAAGGTATTCACCGATCATGTAGGATGCAAGGGCTGCCTCTAGAAGGATACCAACCCTTACCTCCTAACCCTCCATAAGACAACTACCATGGAAAGGTAGAAAATCAGTCTGACGTTGGAATTGTTGTTGCTCCTCCATTATATAATTCAGAAGGTGATTTGGTTACGGTTGAGAATCCCACTCCTTAGACTACATCTGTATCGGTAACCCCTCTCAAACCACTTTTTCTTTGTTTAGACTCCCTTGGGAACTTCATAGACGAAGAGGTGCCACACTTACCGGAGAGAGATTTTATCGAAACATATATGGGATCCATAGAACCAACCTTTGGTGATGAGTATAGGACTCCTGTTCATCCTAGAACTGTGGTAGATACAAATCCCACACCTGCTCATTCTATATGGAGGGCTTCATCGGGACACAATCTCTATGAGAATTTTGAATCCTTTCGACAACCTTTTCATCCTCATGACCCTCCTCGTGAAACAAGATCATCTGGTCAAACTATGAATCACCCCATCAATCGGGTCATTAACCCTATTGTTACAAGAGCACAAGTCCATCCTAATGATAGACTCATCACCTCTACTCATTCCCAAGGCACTTAAATCCCTACCCCTGCTTTTACGAACTTTCACTCTACAGCTCGACACATTCTGCACGATCCTATTGGGACATCTTTTCACCCGAGAATGTAGACCCTTTCCAACCAAATACAATCGAATGGAGGGAAACCACCATCTAGTGGAACTATCCCTCCTAGAGGACCACCATTCTATGGCAGGCCTACCCCTCCCAGGGGACAACCCCCTTTTCATGCTCCTCCTAGAGGGAAACCTCCCTTTGCCAGTCATACCCTGGTCGCTCCTCCTGGAGGGAAACCTCCCTTTTCTAGTCATACCCCGATCGTTAATACACCGATGGAAGTGGGGCAACCTTCATTTGTTGGAAACCTTTCACAACCCTGGGCAACATCTTCAGGAGGCACTTTTACCCAACCCCACATTGGGGGGTATTCATATCATAACCCACAAGGAGGAGTATCAAATCCTATTCCTTCCGAAACATATTATGGACAACCTTATTCGGGTGACATCGCAAACACCACCTGGAGTCCTCAGGGACAACAACCTTATCCTCCTCATGGGTCTAATGTGTACCCGCCTCCAGGATATACTCTACCATCCTCAAGGGAAAAATGTTTATCCTCCTTATGGGCAAGAAAATCACCTGAATTATAATGATCAGAACCCACTGAGTTATGCAAATGTTTCTCATCCATCATCAAATCCTGCTTATCTGGGCCAGCAACAACCGTATGTAGGAGGACCTATTAGTTACAACTATCCACCTAACCCAGTTTATGGTCCTAATGGTGTTCCTATGCCACACTAGTATCATCCACAAATTAACCGACAGTTACCTTTCCTTACAACACTGGATCTACCAGACTTGTCTCGGTTAACTAATGATCCTATTTTTCATTCATCGGTTTGGCCAGTCATTCCAGCTAAACTTCCTTATGATATTCTAAAATTTGACGAAAAATCTGGAGAAGACCCAAATAACCATGTGATGACTTTCCATTTGTGGTGTTCATCAAACTCCCTCATGGATGATTCTGTACGTTTGCGTATTTTCCAGCGAACACTTATAGGCTCAACAACAAAGTGGTATATTGAACTACCACGTGCTTCTTTTCATGATTTCAATTGCCTTGACATGCTTTCCTCATGCACTTTCAACTACCTATTCACTACGAGACAAGTACTAAACTCTTGACCTCCCTTCGTTAAACTGACTTCGTTCATATCTTTGACCATATTCATGAGCGGAGACGACAATGAAGGATGATCAAGGTAATCATTCCTGACATATTATTGGTGGAATGGTTTACTAAATCACTTTTACCCCCGATCACTGGCAATGTCTCTATGGGTGGCGTGGTCACTAAGGAAGAAACAATTTCTCGAGCTCAGTACTTATATTTGGTTTATTTACAATCTAGTACTTTGTATGATTTTCTTCTGAATGTTTCTCGAGCTAATACCGATCCATCCAAGCCTTCATCCTCATCTCATGCAGACGGTGTTATCGGTTCCATAAAAACTCAATATACTTCCCAACCGACCACACTCTCCTCTACCTCCCCCCAAACTCAAATCTCTGAGGTGAATGCAGTTCAATCTGCCCCTTCACAAAAATCTGGAGGTAAGAAGAAGACAAAGAATAAATCAAAAAATACTAATAACAATGAACAACCAAAAAATCAATCTCAAACACCTGCTACCGAAAAGCAACCACAACGGAAACTGAAATTCCCATGTATCATTTGTGGTGACGATCACTACACTTGAGACTATCCACATCTCAATGAAGTGGCCAAAATTTTCCAGGGAAATTCACAATCTGTTGTGCTTACTCAGCCTTTTCCACAGCAGCAATCCATGGTTTCTCAAACCCCCTCTCCTGGGGGAAGTTCTAGCCATCCTCATAACGAGGCCTCGACAAGTGCACATATTTATATGTTTAATGGGATTAGTTTGAACACTCTCTCTAAGACATATGATAGACCAGGTAACCCTGACAATGGAAAGGATACTAGTGGTACCAATACTTTACCGGATCCATCCCCATCCTCCGTTAGTCCTCCATCAGTTAATCCTCCTTCTGGACCACTTCCTATTGAGAAACCTACGTTCAACTCTATCTTACGCCCTCCTAAGAGCCCTATCCACCAAGCTACCTTTAATCCTAGTTCATGTGCCACCCAGAACTACAACATTGTTGAAGATTTCTCTCAAGCACCATGTGCTATGTCTACGTTAGAAGTTCTACAGCACTGCCTCGGTCAATGTAGAATGCTCTTGGCCGCTATTGGCATTGTTGATCCTGAGTCATCCAACCATATCATGTTTAAGTTGTACAATTATGCGTCTCGACTCTCCCACCAATTTTCTTTCCAAGTTGATGTTGTTGTTCACAATCAAAAAATCCACCGAACTATTATGGATGAGGGAGCCTCAAGTTGTGTCCTATCTTTAGCATGTTGGAAAGGTTTAAAATAACCCGCACATAACAATTCCCCAACAATGTTAGGCACCTTCGATGGGAGAGATTTTCATCCCCATGGGGTTTTACAGTCCCTGTCCATCCAATTGGGTGGCAAAACTGTCATTGTTGATGTCGAGGTAGTCGATGCTCCCCTCGATTAAAACTTGTTACTTGGAAGAAGTTGGTTTTATGCTATTACTGTCGTTGCCTCATTGGTAATTTGATCTGTACAATTTCCTCATCAGGGAAAAATTGTCACTGTGGATCAGTTGGATTTTTGCACGACCGATGCTTGCGTTCCCACTACCAACAATATTCCTTTCTTGGGTGACCAAAATATTACGTATCAAAGCGTTGGTGTTGTCTTGCTGAAAGATTATAGCCTTATGGATACCTTCCCTACACCACTTCCATCAACTACACATCATATTTCCACTGTCGATATGATTTTGACCACAACTTATCAAACTTTGGAATCATCTGACCCTTGGATTGTACCTAGTCCATTGGAATTCAATGCACTAGGTGACACCATGCCACTTAGTCCAGCCGAAACATCATACGTTTCTACCCAATCCACTTCTCCCTCATCGGATGACAAACATCTATTGGCACATGACAGTTCCTCGATGCAATCATGGTTAAGTTCCTTGTCGTTTGCGATCGATTACATTTCCCCAATTTTTCCATTGGATGAAACTATTATGGAAATGTTTAGCATTGACGAGCTACCTCGGGATGATAACCATCATCGATCCTCTTTTCTTCCTCCTCGTGAATAAATTCGGGCCGATATACCATCTATCTCCCCTCCTGATGTCGATTTTCCATGTAGTTGACATGGTGATCTCTTCGGTAGGGCTATTGGAGCCTGATCTCCTTAACCATGTCATGGCCCTTGACATGTGTTCCTTCCAGAGTGATTTTCTTCCATCCAATGAAGATCTCTTGGAAGCCATGACCAATTTTTGTCCCTTGACATGGTGTTCTTCCAGAGCGTTATTTTCTTGGAAGGCATGATCAAGAAGAGTCCACGAGTATAGTTTTTCTCTCTGTGGAAAGATCGTTAAAAAATGAAACAGAGGTCATGAGCACAATTTCTCTTCTCTGTGGCAAGCTCGTTAAAAAATGAAACGAAATCTTTGAGCATAATTTTCGTCTCTGTAGCAAGATTGTTAAAAAATGAAATAGCAATTTGGGGATTGAACCCAGAGCCCTGAGCATAGTTCTTTTTCTATGTCAAGCTTGTTAAAAAATGAAATAGTCACCTCTCTTGAACCTTCATTTTGTCCACCCTTATACTTTTTCTCCATCTAGTAGAGAAATTGGTGACAACCTCACAGTCGGTGAATGAATTGAAGCTTGGAGGGCATGTATCTAGCCTTTGATGATCATTATGGAGTTAAGCCACTAGCTTTCAAGCTGGGGGAGTACCGAGCTTAGTCTTTGTTATTTCTCGTGCTCGTAAATACATGAGAATGCATCTGGGTAAACGTTTATCTCTTTTTCAGACCTGCATGGATATACGAAAAAGGAACCCCCTGGAGTCGTCTTTGAGCTCTTTTTAGACTCTCTAAACATGAAAAGATTGTCGAGTGATCTTGCTTCCTTTCTCACTCATTAAAAGGTTTGAAAGGGCATCTTTCGAGTGATAATTTATCTCTTTTTTGGCCTTGTGAGACTAACATTACGAAAAAGGACAACATTGGAGTCACCTTTAAGTTGTTTTTAGACTCTCTAAATATGAAAAACCACCTATTTTACCTTCTCTAGACTCGTTAAACAATCATACATTGAAGGGCCCATACGGGACTGAACCATTACTTCTTCCAGTTCATTAAATAAAGGAAGAGGGACTTACCAAAAGTGAGCCATATCGAGCATGTGTTACCCTCCTCAAGCTCATTAAATTAAAAAGAGGTACTCATCTATCTGGATGGGAGAAAAATTGAAAGAAGCAAGCCAAGCAATTGTTTGAGAACACTACTAGTAACTCTTACAGTTGCCCTTGAACACGACACTTTGTCTTTGCATACATTTTAGTCCACTGAACCTCTACACTGAGCCAATCTTCTGAGTTTCTTTTACTCCTTTGGGTCACCTGACAAAAGTCACAGCATCCACTGGATTATCAAGTTTTGGTCCATGTCATGTTTCTACTATCGTGCCTTAGTTTTCAAGGCAAGTATCTTCCTCGAGAGTCAGCCATCACAAATATCTTGTTTCATTACCCATGTCAGTCCATGTTCATTTGATCTACCAATTACATCTCTATGTAAGTTTCATGTTATTGATGGGGGATACATCAAGGCCCTCCTTCGACGAGTCTATTTCAATTGACTTCAACAAATTATCTAGGACCTAGACTTAGAAACCAGTTAGTACCTTGGGACCTGCATGCCTCAATGGTAGGCCTCCTCGTGTCTGACAGTGGGTTTACATCATTGACCTTTGATCGGATGATTCCATGGATGTTCTACTTCAGCTCATTCATTCGCATTCACTGGAATGTAATAGAGTAACTTGGGAATCATTGACATCAATGGTGATCTCCCTCGCGCTTGTTAACGGTTTACATCATTGACCGGTAATCAAGTAGTTTCTGCCATGTTCGACATCAAGACATCTATTCACATGGTTAGATTCATTCTACATCAGGATCATTATGAAGATCCTGGGTTCGATTTTCACTCTTATATGTACTTTGCCCAGGTTGCGAAGGATTTCTTTTGAAACTATGACACATATACTGTTACATAGATCCACTTTGTACTGGTCATGGCTATGTCTTGTCATCTCGTAGATCCACTGTGTATTCTTTGTGTCTACGATCAGTTCAGGTCATAGGAGTATAGATCCATAGTGTATCTTCAGTGGCTATACCTTTTGTCAATATAATTATGGATCCACACTGTATTTGATGGTGGCCATACCTAAGAAGTCTTTATCACTCAAGCATAGGTATGCCTGCCTTGGGTTTTGAAACATGTCATAATATTTGTTTGATGGTTGTGTGCAACTTTTTCTGGTCTCTCTGCATGCATACCCTTGCTCGAAAAAGTATACAAAGTACTTTATTCATCATCATCTTCTAATTTCATACTTTGGGGGGCAATCTGTTACACCTCAAAATTACTCACTTCGATAGTGTCGCAAGTGTTGTCATTATGAGTGTTGTAAGTGTTGCATCTTGACTATAAGTGTTGCAAGTGTCAAAAAACATCATACTTCCATCTTGCATATGTTGTGCCTCTAACGACATCATGAAGACACTTAAGACACCTCAAAGGGTGGTTTGGCTGAAGGAAAATCAGTTGGCAAGAAGTACAAGCCCTTTTTCATTGAGAAAATCACTAAAAAATTGATTTTTGGAGAGGAGCGCTCCCCTAACCATTGTTAGGGATCGCTGGCACACTCTGAGCCTATTTGGGGAGTGTTTGAGCACCCTTTGCACCCCTTTGGGGGAGCTCTACCCTCTTTTGAGAAAATTATGGGTTTGTTGAGGCAAATTAGGGAAGAATCCCTCAAATCCTGAAGGTAGTTGGATTCAAATAGATGGTCAAGGCATGATCTTAGGGGAGGTCCTCAACTAAAGGAGAGGAATCCTCAACTCATCCCAAATATATATTAAGTTGTTGGACCCCTCCAAGGTTATATAAGGAGGCCTTCTCATGGTGAAAGGCAGAATGGAGATTGAGAGTTACATCAAACTTATGATCTCACGAGTGAGATGCTATCAAGGCAATCAGTGGAGATTTATTGAGAAAATGGGTTGGACAAGGAGAACTGGAAGAGGTGGTTGCACCTTCATTCAAAGGATTGTAAGTACTTTTACTTGTTCTCATTAATATAATCAATGCTTGGCTTGTTTCTTTCAAACTTGTACTTGTTCCATATAAGTTTGTCTGCAGTATATGGATCTATGATTGAGCTAATATCAGTAGAGTAGGAAGTCCATTGCATCTTTGTTTGTTTTGTAGGACCTATCAAGGAGCTCAAGATCGAAGATTATCCTGGACTTTGTAAGGGAAAGCATCACTCATAAGGTACATATATTTCTCCTTCTCTTTCTTTCATTAGCTTGATTAGATCTAAAAGGAAGTTAGTGTCCATGTTAAGCACCTTCTGTCTTGGCCTTAGGAGTTTAGAGACCAAGAGGGAATCCACTTGTCCATAGGGGGATTCACCTACAATAGAGGGGAGGGGAGGGGGAGGGAGAGTGTGTGTGAGAGAGAAAAACATAGGGAAGGAAGGAAAAATGGAGGGAGAGAGAGTGTGGCACTGGGGGATGATGTAGGGAAGAGGAGAGAAAGAAAGAGAGGAAGGGGGTCAGAGAGGTAAAGAGAGATATTGGGGAATAGGTGGGGGGAGAAAAAGGGGAATAGGGAGAGAGAGAACAAGGGGTACATGGGGGATAGAGAGAGGGAGAGGGGGATATAGAACGTGAGTGATAAATTGAGCAAGTTCAAGAGAGAGAGGTCATAGAGAGAGGATAAGATAGAGGGAGGGAGGGGGGGATATGGAGAGTGAGTGAGAGAGAGAGAGAGGTTGGGAGGGTATATATAGTTCCAAATATTGAAAATAGGTTGATTGGTAGTATAACATGAGATATATTAGATATGAGAAATATCTGGAACATTTTAATGATTGAAATTGAACTAGTTGCTTATGGATGTTGTTAGATAAAAAATTGGAAAAATTGAACTTCATTGACTCAATGATTTTAAGGATAAAACCTAAAATATCTTCATCGACTGAAAAATTATTGTCATATACTATAATCAAACATGTCATTGTTATAACCTTCCTGACTGATTCTTTGAATACTGAAGAGTTTAATGGAAACTTTAACCCTATTAAAGTTGTACCTACTGGTAACAATTTTACTAAAAATCTATGCTTTTGTTCCAATGGTAATGAGAAAAAGAAATTTCCAAGTTCATCTTCATATAAATTTCATTGATTATTAGGTAACAATAATAGTTCTAATATGAAGAATTGTGAAACATGATGCATTAGTTGTTTCTTGGGTTTCACAACCCTCTAAGTAGGGTCATATATTGAGAACACATTTGGAAGAACTCCGGGAAATGGAATGTTGTTGGAATTGTAGCCTATGCCAGTCCACATTTCCAAGTAGGAATGCCTTCTATATTATTAGTAAATATTGAAAATGGTTGAATTGTGAATTTCTCCGACAATTGCATAAAAAACATGTGTTTCAAAAATATCTTGGTCCTTACCTACAATAACTCTAAAATTTGTGTTTGTTGAAATAGGTTGTTGAATGGTTAATCTCTTTTTCCTAGGGGCCATGTTTCGAAAATAACATGACCTTTGATAATATTCCTATAAATTATCAAAAAAAATGATTTTTTTTATGTTCTGAAAGAAAATGTCACTTTCTTTCTAAAAAATGGAGATTTTATAGAAAAAACTTGTAACAACTTTGAAAATTGTTGGACAGTTGATTGTCATTGATGTCAACGAATATTGGATTGATGTCAACTTATGTGATGGGTATATTTGTAGAAGTCTCCAAAGTTTTCCCTTTATGGCGTAGATCTAAGCATGTCCCTCACAAGAATACACTTTGAACAAGTCTACAAGAAAACCGCTAAGTACAATTAACGATCTCGTAGTTGATCATGGAATTTGGTCATGAAGTATGGATTAAATAAATGAAACCCACTCATATATGGATAGTACTTGTTGTGTCATTTATGGTGATATGTTTGTTGATTAATTGGGTTGGTTTTCATTGATGTCAAACCTTGAACAAAGTCTAGTAGAAAATTCTGGTAGCACAAAGGTTTGGGTAATGGACACAAGTTTGTTTGATGTATAATGGTATGAGTTTTGATATATTTGCAGGTAAGACTATTCTATATGGATATTACATACCATGTCATTTCCAGTGGCATGTGGAACTTCACATAAATCCTCATGGTTTGAGAGTTATGGCCTTACGAAGTTGAAGGACCCTCATATGATTGGCTTGAAACCCCAAAAGGTCAAAGAAGTCAAAGTGCTTGCAAAGAAGAAATTATTTAAATACTAAAGTGAAGTGACAAAGTCAAAGAGGATTATTTAAATAATAAAGTGGAGTGACAAAATCAAAGAGGATTATTTAAACAATAAAGTGAAGTGACAAAGTCAAGGAGGATTATTTAAATAATAAAGTAAATAAACAACTTTCTAATTATGGAAAGTGGTTATAAGAAGGTTAACCCTAAAATGAGGAAAATGGGTTAAGTGGTCAAGTGACTATTGGATACATGGACAACTGGAAAATTGGGCAAAGTTGGAAATAGGTAACTATGTGGACAAAGTGGCTATGTGGACAAAGTGGCCTAGAAGATGATTCTAAGGAAGCTACTTGGAGAGTATAAATAAGAGGCAAGGCTCTCTCATTTTAATCACACTTGAGAATATTGAATATCTACAAGTGACTGAGGTAACCAAAGGATATCTAAGCCAAATTTCAAAGGGAAGGTGAAGTAAAGAAGGACGAAATTCAAGGGAGGATAAATTCTTTTGATGATGCTTCCTAAGGTATGTTATTTACATATCACCTCACCGTTTTCACAATAAATTTTTTTATAGAATGATTCAGACTATAAAATTGGGAGGCCATTGAGGAAACATATCCAAGTAGTTGTGGTACAAATATTTTCTTGTGGTTCATTGTATTTTTGGAGTTACACTGCGTCAAAAATAGGGTTTGGGGCTAGTCCTGAAACTAGTCTAAACAGGTGTTTCGAGTAAAAAAGTCATAACTTATTCATAACACATCCAAATTCAGTAAGACAAAATGTGTTGTTTAGAGTACAGTCTGTAGTATTCTGTGTAAAATTTTCAGATCCATACAAAAAACATTATGTGCAGGGCATGCTCTACAATTTCACTCTCTATAATAAGCCATAATTCAACAAAGTATGCCATTTTTTCTATAAATCCTTTTCTGAGAGGTTCCAAGTAGTGACACCTAGAACAATTTCATAAAACACATTGAAGAAAATTGTGTACTATTTTCAGATCTTTATTCATTATGGGTACAAATTTATGATTATTTCAAGTTAGGGTTATTGACTAATCTAAAACTAGTCATGTGAGACTAAATTAAAGTTTGATGAAAATGTTAGTCTCTTGTTGTTAAAGTTAAGGAAGGTTTGCAGGTTGAGGTACAGTTTGGTGCATGGTTGATGCAACTGTTTATGGTACAAGTTGATTACAGGTTTTTTGGTACAGGTTGGTGAATGGTTGATGCACTTGTTTATGGTACAATTTGATTAGAAGCTGATGCATGGTTGATGTATGGTTCAAGTTATTGGTACAATTTGTTTGGTGTAGTTTGTTTTGTATAGGTTTATAGTAGTATATCTCACAGTTATAGTGTTGCAGTGGTTCCATCATTCTACTTATACGTCAGGGTGGTTGGACGGGGCAAGGAAAGGTGGTTGTAGCCACCTTCCAGTTGTATCCAGAGAACATAGGGGGTTGTAGCCTCCTTCTGGTTGTATCCAAAGAACTGTGGATTTGGAGCTTGAGAAACTTGGGGGTTGGATCCTCCTTCCAGTTGCAGCTAAAAATCCAAAGGAAGTTGGTTCTTCCAATGAATGTAATTCTTCAAGAAATATAAGAAAATACATTATGTGGTTTTCTCCCACTTTGGGATTCCACATAAAAAAAAGGGTGTACTGTGTATGTGTATGATTGTTAATTTATTCATTATTTATTTACTCTGCAAATATTGGATGATAATGCTACATTGATATAACACTTGCATTATATGGTTAAAAAGGATTAGATTGCTCTATTACTAATTCACCCCCCTCTGAGTAATCCAACAATTGGTATCAGAGTAGGTTCCTTCAGAAATTAGTTTAACCACTGAAAGGTACATCATGGAGAGCAAAAACATGTATAAAAATGGACTACCATAGTTTGATGTACATAAGTATTCATTTTGGAGCATAAGGATGAAGACATATATACAGGAACATGGATTTGAAATTTGGCAATCAATTGTAGATGGAAACACAACACCAGCAGTGCCGCCGACAAATGACAAAGCAGTGAAACTCAGTTAGAATAATTCCAAAGCCACAAATGCACTTCTGAATGGTCTTGGAGAGTTAGTATTCACCAAAGTTGCACATTGTAAATTCGCTAAAGAGATTTCGGAAAAACTTCAACATATTTATGAAGGAGATTCAAAAGTCAAAGCAGCAAAGCTTCAAACTTATAGAGGTCAGTTCAAACAACTAAAGATGAAGAAAGATGAGAATATTGCAGCTTACCTTTTACGAGTTGATGAAATAGTAATTGCAATCTTGGGATTGGGAGAAGAAATCAAATAATTTTTGGTTGTTCAAAAGGTACTAAGATCTCTTCCTATGATATTTGACCCTAATATATCAACACTAGAAGAAAGAGAAGATATAAACTCAATAAGCATGGACAAACTACATGGAATCTTCACAGCATATGAAATGAGATCTAAACAGGAAAATTCAGATATAAATGAAGCATCCTTCAAAGCATCCAAAAGGTCAAAGAAAAAGGGAAAGGAAAAAGAAAAAGAACATAACAACAACAGTGAAGTCTCGGGGTCCCCGAGGTGTAGGAAAGTCGGTGACGGAGTGTGTTGTTAAGCCACTCCGTGATGTTAAAGTCACCGGTTCGAAACCTGTGGAGACAAAAAATCCAACCATGTTAAGGGTTAGTGTGGCTCAGGCTGGGTGTGATCCCCGGGTGATTTTGATGGCTTAGATGCCCCTGAGTCGCGGTTTCTCAAGCCACAGGTTAATCGCGTAGCCAACAGGTCCCGCACAAATTAACAAACAAAAAAAAACAGTGAAGTCTCGGAAGATGATGAAGAAGGGGCCAACTTTGTCATAAGATTGAACAAGGGAACCAACGATGGGTATAGAGGTAAGCTTCCTTTGATTTGTTTTAATTTTGATGGTATTTGGTCATTTTTATAACAAATTTCCTCATAATAAAAATATAAATGATGAAGGTTAATCAAATAGAAAACAAGCATATAAAGGAGAAAGAACCACAAAGAAAGTTTTCAAGAAAATCTTATGCACCAAAGAAGACATCTCATCATCAGATGAAGATGAAGTCAGTGACAGTGAGATAGAAAGATTTATATTCATGGAAGTAGAAGACTTTGATAAAGAATACTCCGAAGAAGAATATGAAGAGGCCAAAGAAGAATATGAAGAGGCATAAGTTGACTACCGAGAATAATTGTTGTGTGCCATAGAAGTTATCAGAAGAGAAAAGAAGAAAAACAAGAAACTACAAGCAAAACTAGATAAGAAAGAAGACACTCAGGAACTAGAACAAATGATCACAAATTTGAAGGTTCAAATTGAAGAAGATAAAAGAATTGAAGAAGCATTCAAAGAAAAACTAGAAGTAAGAGACAGGATCATTGGAAGTTTGGAAGAAAAAAATGTCACATTAAGAAAGGATCTTCAAAAGAAAAATATGCAGGACAGCTCAAAAGTTTTGAATGGAATTATCAGCAGTCAAAAACCTCATCATGACAAGTCCGGACTTGGATACAATTAGACATAAAAGGGATCAAGCTCCAAAACAAAATAACAAGAAACATATCCAAAAATATATGCAGAAACAATCAAAGGGGATAAGAAGGTCTACAAAGAAAATTACAGGGACACTCCTCCAATGAGAAGATTCATATTTTAGAATCAATGGCCAGCAGAAATAGATAGGCCTTAGGAAGAAGAAGGATTCATAAGAGTACCTCCTTTCAGAAGATCTTCAACTCCCATGTATCAAACTATATTTTTTGGTTTATGTTATGCATGTAATAATTTTGGACATAAAGTTGTGAATTGCATAGCTAACAACATGAACATAAACAACTTTGAAGTTCATACACAAAAGGGTTATCCAAGAAGGCCTAGTGAAACACAGAGAATAAGTTGCAACAGGTTTGAATCTTTCATCACTGAAGTGGAATACTACAAATGTAACAACTTTGGACACGTGACCAAATATTTCATAATGAAAGTACCTCCTAGAGAACCATAACAGAACAACAATAGTCACAGACACGAACCTCAGAAAATGACATGGATAATAAAGCATAATCAATATAGCAATGAAGAATGAACACTTGATCTACAAGCTAAGAAGAAGAAATGTGGTTGGTTTGTTGACAATGGATGTTCAAAACACATGACAGGTGATAGAGACAATTTTCTTACATTAAGAAAGGAAAGAGATGGATCAGTCTCCTTTGGAAATGATGATTCAGCTAAAATCATTGGAAAAGGCACAGTCAGAATTGGGAAAAAGAATACCAAGGCAAAAAATGTTCTACTAGTAGAAGATATGAAACACAATATTCTAAGTGTGAGTCAAATGTGTGACCAAGGTCATAAAGTTACTTTCGATTCACAAAAGTGTGAGATAAGAAAATAAGGTTCAAGAAAATTGATTGCAACAACTGCAAGAACTTCAAGCAACATATAAATATTAAGTGAAATTGGAAATGAAAAGTTTTTCCTAGGAAATGAAGATGGAAATTGGATATGGAATAGAAGAATGGGTCACATACATTTTGATAACCTTGTCAAAGTCAGAAAAAGGGAATAAGTTATAGAAATTCCCCAGACCTTGAAACCAACCAACACTTTATGCAAGCATTGTCAAGAAGGAAATCAAACAAAGACCGGTTTTAAATCAAAATAATATTCAACAATAAGACCACTAGAAATTTTTCATATTGATCTAGTTGGACCAATTACAACAAAGGGTTTAAAAGGTGAGAAATACTTTATGTTATTAGTTAATGATTATACAAGAATGACTGCAGTTTGATTTCTTAGGAATGAGTCAGCATCTTCTGAAAACTTCAAGGTCTACAAGGAAATGGTTCAAAACGAAATGGATTCAAAAATCAAATGATTGAGATCTTATAATGGAGGAGAGTTCACTTCAAAGGAATTTATGGACTACTACAGCAGACATGGAATAAAAAGGCAATTCTTTGTTGCTAGGACACCTCAATATAATGGAGTTGTTGAAAGAAAGAACATGATAGTACATGAAAAGTCTCGAACAATGCTAATGGATTCCAAATTGACAGATACCTTTTGGAAATAGGTAGTGCATACAATATTTCACATTCAAAATAGAGTAATGCTGAAAAAAAACACTGAAAAAACTCCCTACGAGATATGGAAAGGAAGACCAACAAATGTGAAGCACTTTAGAGTTTTTGGAAGCAAATGTGACATCAAAAGAGAATATGGTAGAATGGGAAAGTTTGACTCTCATGTGGACAAATGAGTACTTGTTGGTTACTCAAGTGCAATGAAAGAGTGCAAATGTTACAACCTAAGATTGAACAAAGTCGTGGAAAGAATCAACATAACAATTGATGAAATAGGTAGACAAGAATTAAAGGAAGAAGAAAATGAATCAATGGAACAAATTTACGAAGAAGAAGAAGAAGATGAAAAAGAAGTAGAAGGGGAAGACGAAGAGAATCCGACAGAAGCAGAAGATCAAGTTCAACAAGTACCTCCAAAGACACCTAGTAGACGAGTATAGGAGAATCATCCTTTAGATCATATTATTGGAAACAAAGATGCAGGAGTTGAGACTAGAAGAATAATCCATTCACCAGAACAAACACACCTAACACTCTCATCTATGAATGAACCAACATGTTTTGAAGAGGCCAACAAGGATGAATTTTGGAATAAGGCCATGGATGAAGAATTGGATCAAATAGAGAAAAATGACACTTGGGAATTGGGTCCAAGACCAAAGGATAATAATGTGATCAACATGCCCGAAGGGTTTGGATCTAATGGTGGAAAGCGAGGAGTTTTTCACCATTGGGCAAGGTTCAATTCTCGTGAGGGCTTTACCTGGAGCCATGGGGACACCTTGAGGTAGTGGTCGAACGTGTGGTTGCACCCAAAGATACTATAATAAATGGTATCGTGACCCGTGCACACATAAGTGGATCAAAGCCCACCCCCATGTCCTTCAACTTTAAGCCCGCAGGGGTGTAGACCGATTGGCAAGTGCCATGTAAATGGAAGGAACTATGTAAAAAGAGGTCTCAAGGTCGATTCTCACCCCGATTTACTTGGAGGGCGTGCTTGCGGGCTGTGCATTTCTCCCTAGGGGTTATAAGGCAGCCGACAGGATTTGACCCCGTGTCATGTGAGTACGATACTGTCGTTGTTACCGATTCCCCTAGTTACAAAAAAAAAATAATGTGATCGACACAAAGTGGGTATACAAGAATAAATTGAATGAATATGGACATGCTACAAGGAACAAATCTAGATTGGTATGTAAAGGATATGCATA
This sequence comes from Picea engelmannii, assembly GCA_009831015.1. NCBI lineage: Eukaryota > Viridiplantae > Streptophyta > Pinopsida > Pinales > Pinaceae > Picea > Picea engelmannii. Next base: position 2,469,242 of record ML777912.1, read on the forward strand.
GGTTGAAGGAATCAATTTTGAAGAGTCATTTTACCCAGTTACTAGAATGGAAGGAATCTGATTTCTTTTAGCTTATGCATGCTCCAAAAATATTAAAGTGTATCATATGGACGTAAAAATAGATTTTATTAATGGGGAACTTGAATAAGAAGTCTACATTTAACAACTAGAAGGATTTCAATTGCCAGAGAATGCAGATTATGTGTGTAAATTAAAGAAGTCCTTATATTGTCTAAAACAGGGTGCTAGAGCATGGTACTCTAGAATGGATAAATATCTACAGCAGGAAGGGTTCAGAAAATGAAGTGCAGACAACAACCTCTACATCAAGGTAACTCAAGATAATATTTTATTAATTGAAGTTTATGTTGATGATATTATTTTTGGAAGTACTGATAACATGTTAATATGGAAATTTGTAAATGACACGCGGAATGAAATTGAAATATCATTACTTGGAGAAATATCCTTCTTTCTGAGTTTTTAGATACGTCAAAGAAACTAAGGAATTTTTATTTCTCAAACCAAGTATATTAGATAAATGATAAAGAGGTTCGGAATGGAAGATTCCCATGCAAACCAGTTACAAGTTGAGCAAAGATGATGATTCAAAGTCTACAGATCAGAGGCAATACATGTCAATGATTGGTAGACTAATATATGTTACAACATCCAGACCATATGTAATGCAGGAATTTGGACAGGTGCCATGATTTCAAGAAGCACCAAAGGAATCACATGTATTAGCAGTGAAGAGGAATTTTAGATATCTCAAAGGAACATAAGAGTTTGGATTATGGTATCCAAAAGGAAAGGATATATCACTTTTTTCCTACACAGATGCAGATTGGGCATGTTGCATTGATGATTGATGAAGCACCAGTGGAACATCGTTCTACTTGGTGAGTGTTTAGTATCATGGCTAAGAAGAAACAATCATCAATATATTTATCTACAGCCGAGGAGAAGTATATTGCAACAACAACATGTTTTACACAATTTCTATGGATGAAACAAACTTTGATAGATATATAGGCTGATTATGATGAGCCCATTCCAGTCTATTGTAATAATACAAGTGCCATCAGTATCTCAAAGATCCCAATGATGCACTCCAAGACGAAGCACATTCTAATCAAGTATCACTTTCTATGGGAACAAGTTGCAGAAAATAACATCAAAGTTGAATATGTGGGAACAAAAGAACAAGTGGAAAACATCTTTACAAAACCGCTTCCACAGGAATCCTTTGAGTATATTTTCCGGAGACTTAGAGTTCTTTCTACTCCAAAATGAATGCTTTTGAATGCTTATCTTATATGTTTTAGATGTACATGAGGAAGCACCATAAAGAGGACAGTTCAAGTTGGGAGATTAGATGATTCAGTTAGGGGGAGAAACCCTGAATGAAAATATACCTTTTCCATTGATGAAAAAGGGGGAGAGATATATCATATGTAGAGGACAGAGGCATGGTTCCATGGGGGGCGTTGGTCACAAAGATGCATGCATGGTTCCAGGGGGAGCATGAGTGATATGATTTCAGTATTGAATTAGAGTGTTTCCATCAATGCCAAAGGGGGAGATTGTTGATTAATTGGGAAGGTTTTCATTGATGTGAACCCTTGTAGAAAGTCTGGTAGTGAATTCCAGTAGCACAAAGGTTTGGGTAATGGACCCAAGTTTGTTTGATGTATAATGGTATGAGTTTTGATATATTTACAAGTAATACTATTCTAGATGGATAGTACATGTGATGCCATTTTTGGTGGTATGTGGAATGTCACATAACTCCCCATGGTTTGAGAGTTATGGCCTTACGAAGTTGAAGGACACTCATATGATTGGATTGAAACCCCAAAAGGTCAAAGAAGTCAAAGCGCTTGCAAAGAAGAAATTATTTAAATAATAAAGTGAAGTGATAAAGTCAAAGAGGATTATTTAAATAATAAAGTGAAGTGATAAAGTCAAAGAATTATTTAAATAATAAAGTGAAGTGACAAAATCAAAGAGGATTATTTAAATAATAAAGTGAAGTGACAAAGTCAAGGAGGATTATTTAAATAATAAAGTAAATAGAGAACCTTCTAATTATGGAAAAGGTTAACCCTAAAATGAGGAAAATGGGTTAAGTGGTCAAGTGGCTATTGAATATATGGACAAGTGAAAAATTGGGCAAATTTGAACATAGGTGACTTTGTCGACAAAGTGGCTATGTGGACAAAGTGGACTAGAAGATGCTTCTAATAAAGCTACTTGGAGAGCATAAATAAGAGGCAAGGCTCTCTCATTTTAATCAAACTTGTTCATATTGAATATCTACAGGTGACTAAGGTAACCAAAGGATATCTAAGAAAAATTTCATAGGGAAGGTGAAGTAAAGAAGGCCAAAATTCAAGGGTGGCTAAATTCTTTTGATGATGCTTTCTAAGGTATGTTATTTACAGGTCATCTCACCATTTTCGCATTAATTTTTTTTCTAGAATGATTCAGACCATAAAATTGGGAGGCCATTGAGGAAACATATCCAAGTAGCTGTGGTATGAATTTTAGCTTGTGGGTCGTTGTATTTTTGGAGTTACACACTGTGGAAAATAGGGTTTGTGGCTAATCCTGAAACTAGTCTAAAACGGGTGTTTCAGGTAAAAACATCATAAATTCTTCATAACAGATCCAAATTCATTAAGACCAAATGTGTTGGTTAGAGTATAGTCTGTAGTATTCTATGTAAAAAATTTAGATCCATACAACAAATATTCTGTGTGGAGAACGTTCTAAAAGTTCTCTATTTAGAATAAGCTATAATTCAACAAGGTATGCCATTTTTGCTATAACTCCTTTTCCGAGAGGTTCCAAGTAGTGACACCTAGAGGAATTTCATAAAAGACAATGAAGAACATTGCGTACTATTTTTATATCTTTATTCATTACAAGTACACATTTATGATTATTTCAAGTTAGGGTTGTTGACTAATCCAAAACTAGTCATGTGAGACTAAAGTAAAGTTTGATGAAAATGATAGTCTCTTGTTGTTAAAGTTAAGGAAGGTTTGTAGGTTTAGGTATAGTTTGTTGCATGTATGATGCACTCGTTTATGGTAAAAGTTGATTACAGGTTGTTTTGTACAAGTTGGTGCATGGTTTATGCACTTGTTTATGGTATAGGTTGATTACAGGTTGAGGTACAGATTTATGCATGGTTTATGCATGGTTCAGGTTATTGGTACATGTTGTTTGGTGCATGTTGATTGGTACATGTTTACGGTAGTATATCTCACAGTGATAGTGTGACAGTGGTTCCATAATTCTACTTATACATCAGGGAGGTTGGACAGGGCAAGGAAAGCTGGTTGTAGCCACCTTCTGGCTGTATACAAAGAACATGGGGGGTTATAGCCTCTTTCTGGTTGTAGCCAGAGAATTGGGGAGTTGGATATTCCCTCAAGTTGTAGCCTGAGAAACTAGGGGGTTGGATCTTCCTTCCAGTTGCAGCTGGAAAAAAAAGGAAGTTGGTGCTTCCAATGAATGTAATTCTTCAAGACATATAAGAAAAAGCATGGGTTTCCACTTAGAAGCACCGGTGCACTATGTATGTGTATGATTTTTCATTTGTTCATTGCTTATTTACTCTACAAATATTGGATGATAATGCTACATTGATATAACACTTGCATTATATGGTTAAAAAGGATTAGATTTCTCTATTATTGATTCACCCCCCCTCTCAATAATCCAACAATGTGGAAGGCCATTTGGTTCCTCATGGTTAGGGAGATGTGGCCTTGTAAAGTTGGAAGCCCCGAAGTGTGAACAAGAAGCGTCTAGTTTCTTATAAGTCTTGGTCAAAGGGGTAAAGTTGTTGTAACAAGAAAACCCTAGAATCCCTAAATTAAAGGGAGGAGTTACCTAGCACAAGTATATAAACAAATCAATTATTCATTCATAAGAAAATTCACACACATATTCATTTATTATCTATCTTGTGAACTTGTGATTTGTTGCTAAGGGTGTGACAACACTTTTGTGAGGTAGCTAAGGAATGTCGAAGGAGAAAGTCTTGGGGTTGTAGAAAACCCTAGTTTATGAGGTATCTACGGGTTGCAGGTTAGAAGGGCACATATGTACATGGGTTGCATTGAAGGAAAGTATTGATGTCCATGGGTTATATAAGAGAGGGATGTGTATCTATGAAAAGATAATAAAAGTTTGAATAGATGTTGGTACCAGGTCCGTAGAGTCTGAAATCAAGTTCACAGGTCAACATTCTATAGGTTCAAATCAACTACAAAATTTATGGCATGGTTATTAGTTTGTTTTGATGCTTTTATTTGCTTATGATGTTGTGAATGCTTGAGGCATTGTTGGTGTGATGGTTATTGTACTTGGACATGGTATATGTTGTATGGCTGGCTGAGTGAGAAGCACTCTAATGTATGGTACAATACTGATATGGTTCTTGTAGTCTACATATTTGAGTTACTTGTACATGGTTGAGGGATATCTATGTTTTATGGTGATGTATGCATGAAGGGCATGCATAGGTTGTTAGAGATTCTTAATTGATGACATGGTATATATATGCATATTGTTGATGGTATGGTATATGGTACAGGTTGTACATGATTGATATTTTATTCATGATTCACTATTCATTGTTGATGTATCTTTTGATTCATGATTGATGCATTAGAAAACATGTATGTTGGTATACACTTGATGCATTATATGATATAATAATATTTGGTTGATGAGAAGATACAGGTTGATGTGACAGTGATAGTGACATAGACACAGTGGCAGTGACAGTGGTAGTGACAATGGAAGATTTTGTGATAGTGGCAATTAGTCTACGTTTATATTGCAGGGCAGAAGGATGAGGCAAGTAAAGGTCGTTTAAGCCACCTTTCGGTTGTATCCAAAGAACCTAGTGGGTTGTAGCCTCCTTCTCGTTGGAGCCATAGAATCAAGGAGTTTTATCTTCCTTCAAGTTGGAGCCTCCTTCCAATTGTAACTAGAGAATTGGAAGTTGTTGCTTCCAATGAGTGTTTTCTTTTGATAAATATATAAGAAAATCATTTTGTTGTTTTCTCCCATTTGGGTTTTCACATACATATTGGTGTATTGTGTATCTTTTGTTATGTAGTTATGCTTATGATTATATTGTTGATGATATATTGAATTCTAATGATATATTTTTTAATATTGTTGAAGAATAAATTGTGGTTAAAATTATTGTACTTGCTCATTACTGATTCACGCCCCCTCTTAGTAATTCAATGATTGGTATCAGAGAAGGTCCTTCAAGAAGAAATCTAACCACTTGAAGGAGATCATGGATTACACTAGAATTGGGGTGCCATAGTTTGATGGAAAGAAGTATGCGTTCTAGAGTAAAAGAATGAAAACATATATACGTGCATAGGGATTTGATGTTTGGCGAGAAGTAGTATATGGATACAAAGTTCCAGCCACTCCCCCGACAGATAAGGATGGAAAGAAACTTGAAGAAAATGATTCTAGAGCCAGAAATGTTATCCTGAATGGGTTGAGATAATCAATATACACCAAGGTTGTGAACTTTGAATCCGCAAAATAAACCTGGGACAAACTGAAGAATATATATGAAGGAGATGCCAAAGTTAAAGGAGTCAAACTTCAAACTTTTAGAGTCAAGTTGGAATAATTGAATATAAAGGAAGATGAAAACATTGCCTCCTAATTTATATGACTTGATGAGACTATCAATGCCATCAATTGTCTGGGAGAATAAATGAAGGAAACAATCATTATTCAAAAGGTACTGAGGTCTTACCTATGAGATATGATCCAAAGATTTCATCCCTGGAAGAAAGAATAGATTTAGACACCTTGAGCATGGATGAGTTGCATGGGATACTCAAAATTTATGTGATCCATATGGATATCGGTGGCCACCCACATATTCCATTGGCTTAATGAATATTTTTCCATTTTGGTAGTTTTGGTTTTTTAGGTTTTTGAGTCCCAAACTTTGGGGGCCTTTTTGAGACCCTAAACAATGTTTTTTGGAATTTTTGGAAGCCAAAGGCACTTAGCGACATAAATTATTCCTAATGGAATTTTTTCTTCTTGAATAGACCTTTCTAACAAGGTATCGAATGCCCCAAACGAAGATCGTATGAAAAAGTTACGCCCTCGGGAAGTTGACGTATAAACTACCCCCATTGAGGCCCACGAACCTTTTGGCCTTTCATCTTTCGGGGTTAGGTTTTTGGATTTTCATTATGTTAAAAAGGCCTTTGGAGTCTCATTGTAATAATCATCATATTTTTTTGAATGACCATAGCCTTCACATCTCTTCTTATAGATAAGTTTCTACCATTTTAGTGAGTTCATTCACTTTGTGTTTTTATAGTTCTGTACATTTCTCTCATTAATAAAAATTGTGTATTACTCTATATTTTTGCCACTTATTATATATATGATATATCCCTGTTATATTATTGGCTCTCTTGCAATGGGTGTTGAATTAATCCACAAGAGGGGGAAGGGTCTAGGATAATGGCCAAGAGGGGTCCAAGGGGGAATTACCCATGTATATTAATCAACCCATTTTCCTAAATTTGTTATTTGTATATGAGCCTTCTAATTTCTAGTTGAGTGTTTCAAAATCCAATCATTGAATACATGTAAGAGGGTGGGTGTGAGTGGTCACATCCCAAATTTATTTGGCACATGGGGGATGAGTACAATCAACTTGGGGAAGTTTGTGAGTCATGTAAGCAATCTAGAGAGAGGAAATTCATATGGGTTGGGGCATCAATTTTAGTTAGTCAAGTTTTGTGCATGAGGAGAAAGTAGAGAGGAAGAAAGAGAGCTTGGAGTTGGTGCAACCAGGGGGGGGTCGGGGGAGGGAATTCTAGAGCAAGATGGAGTGTATTGGAGAATATTTGGAGCTAGAAATTGAAGAGCTAGGTTTTCATTCCTGAAGAGTGAGCTCTTGAGTGAGTTTCATTGTAATAACAAGTGTTTTTTGTTGGTTTGTTTGTAGTTCCTAGAAGCAAGTTCCCTTGATTTCCCAGCTGAGAGATTCATATATACTTGTGCTATAGAGACCCTGATAAATGAATGGGATGCTCAAGGGATTGATATGAGTGAAGGGGTACATTCCTTAGGTTGGGCAGGTCAAGAGGAATAGAGCTAGTGGAAAAGCGAGATAGTTGTAGGAAGATATTAGTGGGTTGTGAGTTTCATGAGATGTGAGTGGAATGTTAGAGACCACCTTATTTTCTGGATTACTAGCCTTAGCTCGGGGGTGAATGGTTGTTGATATTTGGAACAATCAAGTCTATAGTTGGCTAGAATGTCTATCCCAAGAAGTTGGTTTCATAACCATTATTAAAAGATAAGTGTTTATCTGTTTCTTGTCTTGTATTTATGAGTTAAATTGATGTGCGTGATCTCTATAGATGAGAATGATTTATATGTTGTCGTAATGAACTATTTATTGCATTCATGTGTGTATTTATCAGATTGTATATGAATCTATTTTATGGTTATAGAAAATATCTAAATCTACTTGAAATTCCATAGCTGAAAGCTACATGAAATCAATTAGTTGTAAAGACAATTAATTTAGTTAGCATAATTTTTTTTTTATGAGTATTCTAGACTGTAATGTCCCTTATGGTACCAGAGTGCCTGGTTCAAACACTGGGATTGTATGGTCCCGAACCAGAGTGAATTGGTGAAATTTGTTTACGCAGATTTTGTCTGTGACAACTTTTGGGAAAAACAAAGAATTTAGAGAGAAATCCCCAAATCCATGGGAAAAATATGAGTTTGAAGGACTCCAAACTATTTAAGAGGGTTAATGAAGTAGAGTGTTAAATTTTCAAAGATGAATTCAACCTAGAACGATCAAATTTTGAGTTTTAATGGTCATTGCAGAGTTACAGACAGTTTGGTAAATGAACAGTCGAGATCGCATTTGATCGCGAGATCAACAACCGAGATTAAATTTAATAAATTTAAAAATTCTTAAGGGTTTGACCATTTGGAAGGTTGATCAAATCAATGACCAAGATTTAATTTCAATGATTGGAAGTTGAAGGATATCAATGGTATAGATTCTCCTGGACTGTGATCAAAATTTTCCAAGTGTTGGAGTTCATCAAAAGATTTCACCAATGATTGATAGTCAAATCGACGAGATTTGTGGAGGGTTTGGAGTTCGCTAAGTGAACTCGTCGATGGTCGATGGTCGAATAGGTCAGTTTGGAAAAGAGTTTATTTTATCCAAATAACATCTCTGATAGTTGATGGCTGACAGTCGGCATTGGCAGAATCCTATGAAGTATTTTCAATCGCCAACAAAAGTCGTTGATGGTCAATGGGTCGGTTGTCGAGCATCAACGGAATTCAGTGAAGTGTTTTGAATTCATTGATGATGGATGACCTGATGGTTGGGCGTTTACTGATTCAAAAAAGTTTTCAGGTCATCCAAGAGAATCGTTTGATGGTCGATGGAGAAAATATGATGATGATGTCAACATCCACATGTCATTCCACGTTAAAATCCACGTGGCATGAAACATCACCCCAGTTGAAACCTCAGGATGAAATTTGTTATCAAATTAATCGGTAAATGAAAAAATAAATATATATCCCTAGATCCCACTTGATCCAGGTGGATATCGGTGGCTACCCACCTTGTCCAACTCGCTCAAAATAGTTTTCTGGCAATTTTGGCAATTTACTATTTTTAGCAGTTTTTGACTTCCGAGGCCATTTTGAGGGCCTAAATGAAGTTTTTTCGGGATATAGCTTCTCAAAGATATCCAAAGTCTCTTATTGAGTCCCCAAAATGAATCTCCTCGATGATACCTTTCCAACGGGATATCATACACCTAAAACAAAGATCGTATGCAAAAGTTACGACCCCAGAAAGTTGATGTACTAACTTACTCAAACGGGGCCCACATGACTTTTGGCACTTCATCTGCTAGGGTTAGATTTTTGGATGTCTAAGGTTTTTGACATTCATTTTTATTGTATAAATGTCTTCAGAGCCTCATTGTAATCATCTTCTTGCGAATGAGGGCAGCTATCACATCTCTTCTCAGAGATAAGCCGCCACCATTCCAGCAAGATTGTTTTCCGTTGCATTTTATAGTTTCAACTTATTTCCTTATTGAATATAAAACCAATTTTATCGTATCCTTGTTATTCTGTGTTAAGCATCTTTTAATAATCTGTATTCATTTCATTATTCTCATGAAATCCGGATAAGTGGTATCAGAGCGGTCTTCTCCTTGTCGTCTTAATGCATGTCCCCAACAAGGTCAGTATACAAAGAATTGGGTCTTGAGCTTGTTTCTCTTGAGGATAAAATATATTGCACACCCAAGAGACCTCTCATGGTAGGAGAAAATAAAGATTATGGGACAGGAGATTCTTTCAAAATGTTTCTTGAGGAATCCCTCACACAATAGAGGAACGAGATGATGGATAGTTTCGTGCAAATCCTTCGACAACTACCAACATGCGACACATCTTCCTCGAGCGGAGGCGCCACCCCCTTCAAGGTACAAATAAAATTCAGTATTCCTATATTTGAAGGTCAGATAGATGCATATGTTGTAGACAAGTGGTTGAATCTACTAGAAGGGTATTTTTCTATCCATAACTTTTCGAATAGGGAAAAGATTACTTTTTCACTTCTCAAAGTTGTTCCCCATGTCAAAGATTGGTGGGAAACTTTCTGTGAGCAAAAGGAAACAGAGGAACCCTCATTATTTATAGTCGCAGCCACCTGGGAATTCTTCAGGGATGCTATTAAGGAACAATACTACCCTGTCGGATGTTATGATAACTTATATACCAAATGGACCACACTGCAACAAGAAAGAGACCAAGCAATGCCAGAGTTCACAAATATCTTCCATACCTTGCGCACCAAGATAGGTATCAAATATTCAAAGCGATATCTGGTGCTCAAGTATCGCGGTTCTCTACATAGACGCATCCATACCAAAATGGAATTTCTAGACATTTCTTCCTTGGGCACGACCTACCGATATGTCGTCAAAATCAACCAGAAGCTCAAATAAAAAACATGGAAATTTGGGCCTGGGAATCCCTCATAGAAAAAGCCAAGAAGGGGCGACCCCAACCCAAAGAACAAAGGACAAAGAAAATATGGACTATATCAAGACAACCAGTCCAAGCCACAAGAAAATAAAGACACTGGAAAGAAAAAGAAAGATATCAGGAAGTGGTGTGACTTCCAAAAGAGCCCTTGGCATAACACTGTTGACTGTCACTCAAAGCAGTAACTAGTGTCCGAAGTGAAATCCTTTGAATCATATGCGGGTTTTGACTCTGATTTGGAACCAAAACAGGGAATATGAATCATTGATGCAAAACCCAGTGCCATTGTTGCAACCACCAAGCTCCAACCTGGTGAACCAGATGAGCTAGAAGAAGGTGAGAGCCTCTTCCATTCATAGATGTGGGTAAAAGGCACCCTGCTGCACTTCATCATTGATAGAGGTAGCCAGAAGAACCTCATATCAAAAAAGTTCATCCAACGGTTTTCCCTGCCGAAAACACCTCACCCACAAACCTACACCATTGGATGGCTTTTCCAAGGAAGAGATCTCCACGTTAGCAAACAGTGTCGACTATCGTATGGTATCAAGCCCTTCAAAGACGAGGTATTGTGTGATTTTTCTCCTCTCAAAGTTTGTAATGTTTTTTTGGGACAACCTTATTTATGGAAACATCATGATGTATATGATTCTAGGCCTCATAGTGTTATTATTACTTTGAAAAGGAAATTGTACAAGATACTCGAGGAAGTCCCTCCTAGTGTTATTTCCTTGATCTCTTCCAAGGAATGTAGGAATTCCATCTCTCAGACTGAGAAATTTATCTTCTTCATGATTCACTCTCAGAGTGAGCGAAAGATCACAGCCACATCCAGGGCCTCCATGACTGATCTCTCCATACAACATAAGCAAGTGGATAAGGTCATGAAGAATACTCAGATATCTTCTCCTCTCCTATTGGGGTACCTCTACACTGCTAGGTCAAGCATCCCATCAATCTGACCCTAGGTACACCGCTACCCAATGGGCCAGTCTACTGCCACTCTCTGTTAGAAAATGAGGAGTAAAGAGGTAGATCTAAAAACTACTCCAAAATGGGCACATATGTCCTAGCTCATCGTCTTGTGGGAGCCCAATCGTGCTGGTGAAGAAGAAAAACAGGACATGGCGACTCTTCATTGATTACTGGGATCTGAATAAAATTATAGTCTAAAACTGGTACCTGATTCCTCGAATCAACGACCTCCTTCATCAGCTCATGGGGGAAAAATACTTCAATAAGATTGATCTTAAGTCTGGCTACCACCGGGTCCCAATAGAACAGACAGATGTATGGAAGACCACCTTCAAGTCAAAAGAAGGTCTTTTTGAATGGTTGTTCATGCCCTTTGGTTTGACAAATGCTCCAACAACTTTTATGAGGATGATGGACGATATCCTACGACCTTTCACCAATAATTTTGTAGTGGTGTATCTGGATGACATCCTCATCTACAACAAGACTTGGGCAGAGCACTTGCATCATATTCAGCACGTTTTGCACACTCTGTGACATCACAAACTATATGAAAAATTGGAAAAATGCTCCTTCGACATGGAAAGGGTCCATTACTTAGGCAACATCATTGATCGACATGGTGTGCATGTGGATCCATATAAGATCCAGGTCATCTGTGACTAGCCATCCCCAACCACACTCACTAAACTTCAGAGCTTCTTGGGCCTCGCCAATTTCTATCGCAGGTTCATGTTGGGATTCTCTCAGATCGCATGGGACCTCAGGCAAGTAACTAGGTTTGGCGATAAGGAAACATTTGTGTGGGACCTGTCCCAACAACAAGATGTCGATGAATTGAAGAAGTGTTTTTTCTCATCCCTATTACTTTCATTACCGGACCTACAACATCCCTTTGAGATCGAGACAGATGCTTCAGACTATGCTGTGGGTGTTGTTCTCAATCAACGTGGCCACCCAGTGGAATATCATAGTGAGACACTATCAGATGTTGTCTGTAAGTACCCTACTTATGAAAAACAAATGTACTCCATTGTGAAATATTTTCTGGCAGTGGAAACATTATATTCTTGTGAAGGATACAATCATCCACACTGATCATAAGCCACTACAGTTCATGCAGACCCAAGGAAAATTGTAAAATGACCGCCATCAGAAGTGGTCCACATACTTACAACAATTTCACCTCAACATCAAGTATAAAATAGGAAGTACCAACCGAGTTGTTGATTTCCTCAGTCGACCTCCAGTCGTGACACTCACCATAGTGCTAGACTCTTTCATCCATGAGACCTCTGGATGGCCCCACTTCTACGATATAGACCATGACTTCTCCACCACCTACCAAATGTTTGGCACCAACGCAGTGGTCACTAATTTTCATCTTCAAGATGAGTTGTTGTGTCATCTAGGCCATCTCTGTGTTCTATCAAGAAAGTGTCCAAAACTGATTTGGGAAGCTCACTACAATTAGGTGGTAGGACACTTTTGTGTCGAAAAGACAGTCATACTGTTGTAAAAACATTTCTACTAGCCAAAACTTCGACAGGATGTTGGCAAGTATATCAAGTCTTGCACTTCCTATGCTATTGCCAAACTGACCACTAAGAAACAGGGCCTATACACCCCTCTGCTTACTCCTAACAGGCTATGTGAATCCATCTCAATGGACTACATGTTGGGCCTCCCGTCCACCAAGAGGGGAAATGACTGTGTTTTTTTGGTTCTTGATCTCTTTTCCAAAATGGCGATTCTAGACACCTGCAAGAAGAACATCACAATAGAATACACTACGAAGATCTTCTTTGAATGAGTATGGGTACATTTTGGGATCCCACAAACCATAATATCAAACCATGACAGTCGATTCCTCATCACATTCAGATCGATCCTCTGGTCATTGTTGGATACCAAGCTCACCAAATCCACTGCCTTCCACCCCTAGATAGATGACCAAAATGAGGTCATCAATCGGATAATCGTACATATCCTACGCATGTAAAATTAAAAACACCCCTGCACATGGGATGAGAGTCTTCCCTATCTCCAACATAGCTACAACCAATCCCTGCATAGCTCAACTGGTCACAGCCCCTTTCAGGTGGAGTTGGGATTCCAACCATTAGGCCCCATGGATGTTGCACTACCCCTGGTGACCACCTCGGTTGAATCGTCTCTTGCACCACCAAAAGCTGGAAAAGAAACCCGGTTCATTGAGTGGATCCAACACATCAACCAACAGGTTTTTGATATTCTACAGAAGTATAATTCCAAGTACAAGAAACGCCATGATCAACATCAGGTGCCACATAAGTTTCAGGTGGGAGACAAATTTTGGTTGCACTTACAGAAAGAACAAATTACAGATCCCCATCGGAAGCTTCACCCACTTCTTTATGGGTCATACACCATAACCAAGGTTGTGGGTGACAATGCTTTTGAGCTCAACATTCCCCCTTTCCTTGGCCTGCACCCAGTCTTCAATGTGGCTCTCCTTCGGCCATATTTCCCACCATTATTGGACACCTTTGAGATAGCAAAGAATTTGAAACCAACAGATCTCAACCATGACTACATGCAACATGAATCCAGTGATCATATTATGGACACACATATCAAGGGCACTCAACAGCAAAGGTTCCATCTTTATCGAGTCGTCCAAGCGGGGCAGCTCCTGCACCAAGGTAAGTGGCTCACCTGGGGCCAATTGTAGCAGAAATTTCCTCATCTGATGGGGGAACTCAAAGAAATGGATACCATTGATTCATAAGGAGGGAATATTGATCCATATGAATATAGGTGGCCACCCACCTTGTCCAACTCGCTCAAAACAATTTTTTGGCAATTTTGGAAATTTACTATTTTTAGCAGTTTTTAACTTCTAGGGTCATTTTGAGGGCCTAAATGAAGGTTTTTAGGGATATATATTCTCAATGATATCCAAAGGCTATTATTTATCTCCCAAAATGAATCTCCTCGATGATACCTTTCCAACGGGCTATCGTGTGCCTCAAACAAAGATTGTATGCAAAAGTTATGACCCCTAGAAGTTGATGTACTAACTTACCCAAACGGGGTCCACATGACTTTTGGCACTTCATCTCCTAGGGTTAGGTTTTTTGATGTCTAGGGTTTTTGACATTATTTTTTATTGTAAAAAGGCCTTTAGAGCCTCATTGTAATCATCTTCTTGTAAATGAGCGCAGCCGTCACATCTCATCGTAGAGATAAGCCGCCACCATTCCAGGAAGCTTGCTTTCCACTGCATTTTACAGTTTCATCTTATTTCCTTATTGAATAGAAAACTAGTTTTACCGTATCCCTATTATTCTATGTTAAGCATCTTTTAATAATATGTATTCATTTCATTCTTCTCATAAAATCAGGATCACCACTGGGAACTAGAACAAAACAAAACAAAATATAAGACTTTCCCTAGGCTCTAATTATTGAGTTTATTAGCTAACAAGAGATAGACAACATACCTTTTAAATGTTGTTTCCTCTTTCCATTTCCATCCTATATCCATTCCAATTCTCTTGTGATATTGATCCTACAAGGGAACACAAGCCAACCAAAGTGAAATCAACACAATATACTCAACAAGAACCTATGTATGTGATCAAGGAATTATACAATAAAACGAAACTAGTTTTATGGGAAAGAAACGTATCGATGTATCGTATTCAATAGAAAGTGGAGAATATGACAAAATCCTTGATGTTGCAAGGTCCCCTTTCAATGGCCCTTTTCTCTAACACACACACATTTTCTCCAAATCCTTTGAATGAAGAAGATCCACCATGTAGCTTGTAGAACTAAAGCAAAGCTCTCAAGAACAATCTGAAGTAGAACTCTTCATACAAATATTAGCCTATTCAACCTTAGATTTTTCCATGAGATATCCATATTTATATAGTGTTAAAGAGAGATGGATGAGGAGATTAGGATGATCCCACAAAATCAGAAAAGCGAGTAAGATCCAAACCGATTGGAGGCCACCTCATATTCTAGAAGATCCCCTTATAGAACATTCATGAAGTTTGACTTTTCCTTATCTTTTGGCATCGTCGCACCCTAGGTATATTGCATCCCACAGAGACGTCGTAGTCCATATGTAGAGTAGTGTGTGATGACCAGGCATCATCACACCCCATGCATTTTGCAGGGTGTGATGACCTTCCTTGATATGGATTTTGAGAAAGGAAAGAAAATCACTTTTCTCATGAAGAAAGACTCTTTTATATTTTCAGGGAACATGAACACATGTTTTCAGTGGATCACTGGGGTGACAAAAATAATGTGTAATAGAATACCTCCCAAAGTATGAATCTAGAACTCATGATAGTTGAAATACTTTGTAGAATGTATGTGTCGAACAAGGAGCGTATCGATCGAGAACCTGCAAACAATCAAGCATCTCCATAATAATATACCATCGTATAAGGTAGGAATTCCCATAATCAGATTACAAAATTTCAAGTGACTCATGGCCACTAAATATACATTGTGGATCCATGTCATTATGAATCAGCATAGCCGCCAAGAATACACTATGGATCTATGCTCTAAAAGGAATTAAATTCGTACATAGCCATGATACATACAAAGTGGATCAATGTGTCAATACAAATAATGAATACTCCATTGCAACCTGGATCGAAATGATGAGATCCAAGGTCTCCATTTCCATCATCTCTAAGTACGAATCTATCCATGTAATTACAGGTGTTGAATTCGAACATGGTAGAAACCACTAAATTATTGGTCATTAATAAAAATCATTAACAAGTGTGAGGGAAATCACCATTGATGTCAATGACTCCCAAGGTACCCCATTACAATCCAATGAATGTGAATAAATGAGTTGAAGTCAAACACTCTATGTAATCTTACAATCAGGGGTGAATGATGTGAACCCATTGTTGAAAGTGAAGAAACCTACCATTGAGGCATGCAGGTTCTAAGGTACTGAATGATTTCTAAGTCTTAGTCCCAGATAATTTGTTGAATTTGATAGGGAAAGACTCGTCAAAGGAGGGCCTTGATGTATCCCCCATCAATGACACAAAATATGTAACATATTTGAGGTAGATCATAGTATGAAGTGATTCAAAACTGACATAGGTAAGGATGACATGATATAGGATTTATAACCATAGATAGATGACTCAATAAAAGGCTTATTTAGGTTGGAATTCTCTTGAACATATGAACGACACGACAATGGTCTTGGCAGGATTGACTCAAGGAGGACCCAACATATGAATT
Organism: Picea engelmannii; assembly: GCA_009831015.1. Taxonomy (NCBI): domain Eukaryota; kingdom Viridiplantae; phylum Streptophyta; class Pinopsida; order Pinales; family Pinaceae; genus Picea; species Picea engelmannii. The sequence goes on from ML777912.1 coordinate 2,485,619, forward strand.
TTTTGGATGGTCAAACGAGGGACAAATGGATTTTCCAACCCAGATACAATGATGTAAAGGGGTGTCATGTTCAAGAGAGACTATTACAGTCATTAACACAAATACAAAGACACGTTTCTTTCCCAATTTTCCTCCACCATTTATGGCGAGTACCTCTTCATTTTTATGCAAGCTTGAGGAGGATAACATATGCTTGTTGATGTAAACTCATCCTTCGGAAGAGTCCCTCAGAGTATGTTTAACGAAACCTAAGAAGGAGTGGTTTGATCCCATATGGGTCTTTCAATGTTTGTTTAAAGAGTCCAAAGAGAGAAAACTCAGGGGTTTTTTAATTTTAGAGATTCTGAAAAACACTTAAAGAGAACTCCATCAGGTCCTTTTTCGTAAATTAATCTGATGATACCAAAAAAGTGATAATCTTCCTCTCCTCAAATGTTTTCTTCAAATACTATTACGAGCGTGAAAATAACAAGGTCCCTCGACAATATTTTCTTTTTTAAGGAGCGTGAAAAGAGCTTAAATGATATTCCATAGGCTTCGTTTTTTGTGTCATCATTACACGCTCGAAAAATGACAAAAGACTAGTCGATTACATTCTCATGGTTTCATGAGCATGAGAAAGAATCAAGAATCTGCTCAAAGTTTTTTCTGAAAAAAAACCCTAAAAGGATCTGTACATGTGACAAATATAAAAAAACAAACCAAAAAAAAGCAAACCCTTGTTCAACGTTTCACCTCTAGACTTTTTCAATCTGCAAAAAATCAATCACTTGTAAATTTGTTAGGACTTTAGGGTTTGGATGAAGCATAAAAAAAAATATAATATACAAATGAAAAGTAATAAAAATCAATAAAATAGGTAAAAAACCACAGTTCACTATTTCATTTGTAACTTCACCCAAATATTGCTCCAAACCCCCCTTTTACCTCAATTTTCAACTACGGATTGTGGAGTGCACGACTGATCATTTCATGAATCATCTCCACAGAAAAGGTAATCTTCATCTCCTCCATATTTTCATGGATTAAAAATTGATTTTCATTGGTTGAAATGTGCTTTTGGGTTGATTTTTTGAGGTTACCCATGCATTGCGGTCATCGCAGGTGCCCTATATTGGGACCTGCAATGATCTAGGATCACCGCAAGAGGTCCTATATCCATAATGTGATGACGACCCACTATGAAAATGCATAGGCCTACGACGACCTGTTGGCAGCCAAATCATTTTTTAATTTCTCTTTAAAAAACGCTGCCTACACCTCTTGTCTCGTCAATGACAAATCATCGTCGCTTTGTGCTTCTAGACATTTGTTTCATTTTTGCGACAATTGCAATTTGGTTTTGATTTGATTTTCACAACTGAAAGTGTGAAAATACCTTTTTCATCATTTGGACTATAGTCGTCTTTTTGTTGATTTCTCCTAAAGACACCTGACCATTGGTTTATCGCATGACTGCAAAAGGTTTTTCAAGCTTATGTCCTTTAGTTTACTCTTACCTTCATTGCGCATTTGGATCTGTTTGATCACTGAGCCTTTGAGCATAAAGATTTATTGGTTTTATTTTGATCTTATCACGGTTATGATGGATTTGATCTCATATGTTTTTATTCTTATTGTTATAGGTTCTTGACTCATTGATATCATGAGAAATTCTTGATTGCAATGTTTTAAAAACTTTGGAATGAAAACATTTCATTGTACAAACGAATTGTATTGGTAAGATTATAAGGTAAATTTGAAAAATAACAATGGTTTGAAGGCGCGTTGATTAAATCTTTTGAAACGATGCTTGGACATATTGTTTTATGAGTTGATATTTCATGGAGCGATCAATAGTTTTAAACAATATATTGGCATTGATAAATTTAAACCTTGGTGTGAAACTATTGATTGACACGATGGATCGATGGATATGGTGTTGGATTAAACTGTACACTTGGCAATGAATGCAACGTATGGTGTTGGTTCTGTATCGGGTGAGTGGCACGTTAATGTGATGACACATCTATTTGTTGGCCGATACGCATGGTATAAACGATTATGGTTATGATAACACTGTACTCAGCAATTAATACAATGCGTGGCGGTGGTAATCCCACCACCTTCGCACGCATGTAGTTATTTCCGGTCTCTTCGATCATTCAAGATGTCAAACCCTCTCGTTTTCACTCTGTGCATTGATTCATTCAGTTGGAACCCTATCATGTACAGAAGCCATGGCTCCTGTTGTAAGGGCCGAGCCCAACGGGTGCCAAGAATTGTTGACATTTGATACTGCATATAAAGACCTGGAAAACTATGAGTGGATTGCTTTCATAAGGAAGTTTGATGGCTATAGCTTCACTGTGGCTCAGCAATTTGCTTTGTCGTTCGATGGCTGCCGAGCCAAAGTTGGAGATGTCCAGCTTGAAATCACTGAACAGTTTCTCAGTATGGCAACTAGCCTGCCTATCAAAGGACAAAAGTGGTCGAAGAGCTGCAAGGTTGATGATGTCCCGTGGACATTACTGTTTCAGTCTCGGACATTTAGCTCATGCGACAGAGGTTTGCCTGCAAAGAGGTTGAAACCCCACTGGTATGATCTCTTAATGATTATCAAACAATTTGTTACTTGTGAAGGCAGGTACGGGTTTGTCTATCTATTTCACTTGCGTTTATTAATGATTATTGTGGGATTCGAACTAAGTTTACCTCACTATCTGCACCGAAGTTTGTTCAAAATGGCTAAACGATACAAGTGTAGCCAGGCTGATACTAGCCTCTTCCATGTGGGTTTAATTAAAATAATTTTGGTTCATGAATTGGGGTTACGTCGTGATTCTTGGCATGAGTTTCTCAGCCGTAATGGTTTTGAAGAGTCCAACCCTCCACAGGTGGACAAGGTCATGGTGGCCGAGAGAAAACCTACCCCTGTGCCTTTTGATGTTCTGTTACCTAAGCCTAAGCCCGAGTCACCTACGAATTCATCTATGGCTGTGACTAAACAGACCGAAGTTGCTAAGCCTATGACCAGAAAGACTAGAGCGAAGGCTGGTGCTAATATAAGAAGCAAGAAAAATGCAAGGTTGATCTCTCGCATGGAGAGAAATAAATCTAAGCCCCCTGCCAAAACAGAGCCCATCGTGGTCAGCAAGGACTCTGATTCTGACATTGAACGATTTATCGCCGAAGAGTATCCTTATTCCGAGGGATTGTGTGGCAAACCTCCTCATGATTTCGTCAAGAACTTACCTCCTTGCCTGCGGAATAACCCTGACTTTCCTGGTATCGAACCACTCCATGAAACCCTCGGGGAAACGTCAAAACCCCCTTCTGTTCAAGCTGTTGCTCCACCTTGCAGTCAATGTGGGTTGTGGTTAGAGAGATACTACTTGGATGTCCCAAAATTGAAATCTAAAATCCACGATTTGGAAAACCAAGTGGCAAAGCTCACTAGTCAGAGTGCAAGAGAACAACCCAACGACAAGAAACAACGAACTACGGGTTCGATCCTGTTCAAAAATGTCAAGTCTGCTACAGCCATTGTCAATTCAAAATTGACATGATCTCAATGGTCTAGCGGGTATAACTCTTGCTCATTTTTATGGTGCATTCGTGAACTCTGTGTGCATTATTGACTTGCTCAGTTACATAAACATGCATTGTTGTGTATGATTGGATTTGTAAATCGAATTTTGTTTATGGCATGAGTTGGATTTGGTTTTGATTTTAGTAATCAATGATTGGATTCGTTTGATCTAAATTCGTTACGATGGAAGGTCCTATTATATCTATTATAAGCAAATTGTTTTGCAATATGATTGAAATACAATCTGTATACGAATTGCTTACGATTCATCTACCATGGTTATCTGCTGCTTTCATGTAATTTTGACCAGTCTGGATACGATTTTGATTTTGTTGCAAAACAAGGTTTTGTTCTATATTGAGAATTGATGTAAATCATAACGATAAACAGACTTCTTGTCAGTCATTTTGTAAGGCAAGTCGAACCTTGTTTTGTTGAAGAATTAAACAACACTGTATTTTTAGTTGTAAAACAAAACGACATGCCTAGAGCAATGAATTCGTCTATAATTGTATTAAAATCGATCTTGTTTGATTGTTGTTCGGGTTATGGTTAGCAATTCTGTTTGATTCTGACTGCGTCATACACAACAATTAAAATAGATGATGATTTTGGTCAAAACTATTACACATGTTTGGTTTAAATGTGAATCGAAACAGTTTTCACTTATTTGATCAAAATAGAATGAATATCGCGCTGAATCTTACAGGATTTCTATCGTTATGATTGATTGAAATAATATTGCTACAGCGATAACGTATGTTTGATCATATCCATTGTAGTTTGTGGCGAATCTTATTTGATATGTTTGCTATCCTGTTTGATCATGATTATTGATTGTGATTGTATCATATCTCATTCGAATTGGGTTCCATATCCAATTTCGACCTGTCAAAGTTTGACTATACCCTATGGTAACTCAAAACAGAAATATTTTGGGTACTCTGTTTCAATTGAATTTCTTTAATACGATTTGATTTGCATGATAATTTCGAATTGGATTATTAGTGATTTGTTTTGAAGATTATCAAAAGATGATTCGATCTGATCTTATCTGATTGAGATCTGGTCCTGTTAGCTATTTTTGACTAGCTACAGAATCAGATGATTCTGTAGCTGAGTCTGTGGAATCAAAATTTTATTGTTTTCTTAATGAAATATTCTTCTAACTTGATTTTTTGTGTCTATTACAGGTTAATTCGAATTGGTAATAGATATGAGAAGCAGTTGGAAGATATCTTAAGGATTTCACCTGCATTTTTAGTTTCTTAGTTTAAGAGATTTTAGGGATTATTCCCAGATTGTGTAAACTGTTTACTATTATTCACAAGGATGTTTACCTTGTGAGAAACCTATTTAAACTTATGATATTGTAATAATCGATCATCCTCAGTTTTGGGAGAACAAGGATATGTAATGCTTATTCAAACTGGAGCAGAATTGATGCGTTGTTATAGCTTTTGCTTTTCAATATATCGACACTTTGTTCCAAGTTTTGTATATCATTTCGTTTATGGTTTAGTATTACTTTGCTATCTAAATCAAATTCGAATGATATAATTTTTTATTGTTAAACATATCTTGTTGCTTTCAAAGAGATAAAGAACGTAACAGTTGTAGATTCATTTTATGAATGATAGCTTTGTCTTCTTCATAGATTGAATTGATATATAAGTTTACTGCATAATAGGTTTCCCTTATTGCAGAGATTTATCATCATAAAACTGTTATGATTTCTTTTATGTCTTGTTTGTCCTGTAACATACTTCAAGAAGCAGCATAGCTGATCGTTTTCGAGAAGCTTAAGGACTAAATGGTGTGAATTTCTTCCTCCAACCAGCTTAAGAAGTCATCTTCCACAGGGCAGACTTGGAGCGTTTCCAGGTCAATTAGTTAGATGTTTACTGTTTATGTTAAATAGTTTGATATAAATGATAGTTTAGTTAGATTTATATTAGATCGTTTAATTTCAGTAAATTATATTATATTGTTTAATATCAGTTAGTCTACTTTCTTATTCATAAAACATAAAATCAAAAAAGAGTTATCTTTGTTGTTTTGGGACAGCAAGCAAATTAGTTTCACAGGTTTTAATCAAATCTGTAAATTGTCCATAGTGTATACTTGTGAATAAGGAATATCATAGCTAATAATTAGATAGTTGATTTGAGTTATTATAATCATAGTTAGTATTTTGTATTATATAATAGTTAGTAGTTTATAGTTAAGATAGCGTAGTTAGTTTAGTTCGTTTTATTAGTTTCTAGTTCCCTTTATTTTTGTATTCAGTTGTAGTTCAGTTTGTTTATTTAGGTTAGTTAGATTTCTTAGCTCAGATCATTTCTCTTTGGTTTCCATACGAGACCTTAGGGCGGCCAACGAAGCCGTTAAACTCGTCAGGGTGGTCCATTCCAAATGGCTTGGGTTATTTAGACAACCCCGGACCGGTTCCACTCTCTCAGTTGACGGACGGTCGATTTCGCCCGTCAACACGACCTCAACCCAAAATTTCAAAAGATGAATCCAAAAAGGGAAAACCCCTAGGAAAGAAAATTATGTTGCTAATTTATTTTTATGGTTCCTTTGCAGGTCTTCCATGGTCAATATGTTGGAATGGCACAAGATAGAACACTAAGAAGAATATTGCTTCATTGGGAATGACCCAGGAACAGTGATGGCCCTCCGATAGTGTGGGTTTTTGAAATTATTCAAGATTCAGGGTACGAGGACCCAACTGAGACTACTTGAGTACTTAGTTCACATGTGGTATGTGAACAAGCAAGAATTTCATGTGGGTGCCCACACACTCACCATAGATATCGAGGATATCTATTTCCTAACAGGACTATCTCATCATGGAGCACAAGTGATGCTTACAGGTAGTAGGGGTGGCGGTGAGCCTATGAACCACTACATCAGTGAACATTGTGTGTTGGGTACCTAGAAATATAGTGGTAAGGTCGCTATCAGGGATGTTTGAGACTTGCCTCTCCAGACTCTCCTCTATACTATAGCTCACATGGAAGGGAGTGCAACTCCCCATATGGCTCTGCAGAGCTATTTTCAGTATGCATTGTAGTGTATGGAGCCTCGAGTCTTAAATTGTTTTGAAGGGGTCCTTAAAAGTATGAAAAAACAACTTACCAAGGGCAGAAGTGGTGGGTTGAAACAATTCAGATATAGGTCGATTTTGGTATCCTTCTTCCTAGAGAGGGTCCTAGTTTTACGCTTGTAGGTAGAGTGGGGTATACTTACTCCACGGGATCCGAGAATGAAGAGGTGGGTAGACCTCATGGCCCGACATGAAGATGGTCACATCGTTAAGTATAACGATGTATTCTTTGAATGGATGAGAACACAAATGCTCATGGTCGATGATTATGCATATGCTAGGATAGACTTTCGTGGAGATCTAGACCTAGCTCTTCTCGAAGGTTTCCAATGGGGGGACATAGGTAAGAAGGAAATTTTGTTTATATCATGTTTTTGTTATTTTTAAATATACAAAATGTTTTTTATGTTGTTTATCCGATAACTAATCAAGTTCCCTTCGATGATGTAGATGTGGGACCTTATCTTCCTCCAGGTTCATCCTCTATCCAGAGGCGAGGGGAGAGAGGTGTCGTAGCAGGAGTAGTTGTTGCTGACTTTGAGTCGATAGAAAAAAATCTGGAGGGACTCACAATGAATATCCCAGATGCCTCTATACTATATAGATGATATTCCTAGGCATTATCAGCACCACACAGTGGGTGTCTCTGCATCCATTAGTCAACTTCTCCGTAAAGTAGCACGAGAAGTCATGTGTTATAGAGAGAAACATCCTTGATGCTCTGTTGTATATGAATCTATGTGCTTCACATTTTTTATATTTTGTTCTTCAAACAAAAACACTTTTTGTAAACTTTTATCGTTATTAATATGAGGCTCTACCGGCTTACTTGTTTTATGTACAAAAATTGATTGGATTTTATAAATATCTCAAATGTTTGTCCAACACATAATTATACAATGCATATGTTAATGTATTTAGACATATAGGAATTTGTTATTATTCAATGTAATCAAAATGACGTTCCAAAAGGTGAATTTGTAAATATACCCTTAACAAAGTAGGACTCTGGATAGAATAAACGTTACTCAACTGTAAGAATACTACCTGGGAATCCAATTGTACAATAAGATGGTGGATTCCAAGTGAAACAAATTCAGACAATAATTTGACAAATGCATTGTATTCCACGATATTGTTGGTTGCACAACCAAGGCAAACACCATGTAGGTTAATCAATTCATTTGTATGTGCATAGATTTCCCAAGAAGCAGATGCTAGGTTTTGAGTACTATGACTAGCACCATAACTGAAGCCAATGTAGGGTAGTGAAGACAACAAAATTTGAAAACCAAGCACAATGCAAGGTAAGCAATCGAAAGGTGGAACTAAACAAATAAAAAGTACACAAGAGTATGATACACTAAAAATACACAACACTCATGCAAAAATGATTTAAGCATAGTACTTCTTCAAGTAAGGCCCATTTTTGGGATCACTGAAAGGGAATCCATCATAATCCACCATCTCATAAGCTCCTTTCTCCAACACTTGTCTTACAATATAAGGACCCCGCCACTTGGACTCAAATTTACCACCCCCTAGCAAATCACGATCTTTCTCGTAAAGAAGAACTAGATCTCCTTCAGAAAAAACACGTGGCTTGACATGCTTGTCATATTGGGATTTAACACATTTTTTCTGAGTTTCAATGACTAAGGTGGCATCATGACGGGTTTCATCTAATTGTATCAAATACAAAATGTGTTCCTCTTCAATAGAGGTGTTAGGGAGAAGTTCAATGACTAGTTTCAAAGGTGGGATTTCAAATTCAATCGATAAAATTGCCAAATTCAATCAATTGATAAAATTCAATTGATAAAATTGCCAAATTGTCGAGTAAGGATATGTTGTAAGGGGTTGCAATCATAAATGACTATAGTTCTGTGTAATAAGATGTAGTGATGAAAACGTTGAACAACTTGAACAACTGCTAAGGACAGCTTCTCCACATGTAAATATTTGGTTTCGGTAGTCGTGAGACTTTGAATCAAATAGTATATCACATGTTCATCATGTGAATCATGTTCTAGGACTAATACCATAACAATGGTAGAGTCTGAAGCAACTAAGTACAATAAATAATCTCGGCTATAGTCAGGGGAAAACAACAGTGGTCTATGGGTTAAGGCGATTTTCAAAGATTCAAAGGCTTTGTTTGAAATATTGTCCCATACAAAATCAAAACCTTTCTTGAGGAACCAAGTAAATCATTTCGTTAAGTCAGTGTAATTGGGGATGAATCGATGTAAAAAATTTGCCTTCCCTTGCAAAATTGGAGCTAGCATAGCGTGGAAGAAGGAGGTAAATTAATAATATCCTCAACCTTCAAGGGGTCTACCTGAATCCCATGTATAGACACAATAAAACCAATAAGTCAGCCAAATTCCACACAAAAAAGACATTTGTGTGGATTCAAACGTATGCAATACTAACAACAATGTAGGAAAATGGCCTGTAAATGTGTCAGGTGATCTTGACGATGCAGGTAATGCATCGGTATATCATCAAGATAGGGTTGTACAATGTGCTTAATATCATGAAAAGCGTAAGACATAGCGCGTTGAAAAGTCACACCATAATTTTTTAGACCAAAGGGTAGTTTCCAATAGGCAAAGGTTCCCCATGGGAAAATGAAAGAAGTCTTGTGTTGATCTGCTGGTAAAATATTGATTTCATTATAGCCAGAGAAACCGTCCATCAAGGATAATATTTTACTCGCGGCACAGTCGTCAATAATATGGTCAATGAAAGGGGTTGGATAATTGTCGTTAGGACAAGTTTTATTTATATCCCTATAATCTACACAAACGCGGATCGTGCCTTGTTTCTTATTGACCAGAACAAGATTGGATACCCAATCATTCAAATCCATAGGATAGACAAAGCCGACTTTAAGAAGTTTTTCAACTTCAAGCTTGATAGCAGCAACTTTATGTGGATGTACTGGGAGAAGTCTCTATCGAATGGGTTTAGCATTCGGATAAGTCTTAATCTCATGCACACCAATATCAGGATCAATACCTGGAATTTCTTCATAACTCCAGGAAAAGATGTTACGAAACTCTTGAAAAATGTCTTTATAAGTGTGAACCTCATCAGTAGAGCATGAGGCGCCGATATGAAAATTTTCCACGAATCTGGGTTTAATCAATATGTCAAGATGAACGGTAGATGAAATGTTACTTAAGTTCCCTTCATACAAAACATCGTGTGTTGACTCAAGAACAAAAGAAATAAAAACAACAGTCGTCGGCGTCGAAATCCATTGGTAACTCTCTATGGTATCACGTTCTAAGAAGAGAATAGAACAATGATGCCCATCATCCCATGGGGTATCTTCCATAGAAATGACCGACATGATCATCTCATCAATAGGAAAGATCAGGTGAAATGGATCAAGATATGTATCACAGAGAGAAGGAGGAGAAGGAGTTGTCGATTGAATACCTTGATAAGAGGATTCGACTAGACTTAAACGCATCTTTTCGTCGTAATGAAGATAATCACCAAAGTGAGGTACTACCCACAGGTCACATGATTCGAGGGTTTCACAAACACCAGTTGAGATCATGTTAAGCAAAGAGACAAAAGGAGGAGGAATATTGGGTGGTGGAATAGGAAATGTACCCATCAAGGTTGAATCTTTTAAAATACCCACATTGACATTCTCATAACTGGGAGGTGTTTTCGAGATAAAGGTACGTTTCTAGTACGGGAATTGGAATTTAAGAAGGCCATTTGGTCAACAGTAATGACCTTTCCTTGGTGTGGGAAACGTAACACATGGAAAGGGGTAGACACAACTATGTGCATGGAATCAATCCTGCTACAACCAAGTAGAAGGTTATAATCAAGAGGTGCATCAAAGACCTCAACCTTGACATTAACTGATTTACCTTCCAACATAATAGACAATGAAGGAAGAACACCATCAGGTTTAAAACCTATACCATTGAAGGCCTTAAGATTATTGTGTGACTTGGTAAGGGTAGGAGATCAAATAGCTTTCCAAAAAGTAATGGACATAACACAATTTGAGGCTCCTTCATCAATAACGGTTCGACATATATTCTTGTTTTCCACAATAACTTGGATCTGAAATGCTAATTGAGGAGGAAGCCTTGGATTATGGTCTTTTGAGTCAAATATTATCAAATTGGTATAGATAGGATCAATTCCACCAACAGCCTTTAACAATGCCTTCCATTGAGTAGGACAACTTTGAAGGACTTCAAAACATGACATCGCAGAGGGTTCTTTCATAAGGTCTCTACAATGTTGTAGTTTTGGGCAGCACGCGTGTGAGGATTAAATGAAGACTTTCGAACAATGCCCTTGGGAGGAGGATGAAGAACTGTATCTAGTATTGGTCATTCAATATGAAGAGGACCGTTTGGAGGTGAAGTTGGAGGAGGAGGTTGAACCAACAGAGGTGGTAAATCATCAACCTTCTCTTTCGACGGAGAATAATCTTTGGCTCGAGTTGCGACTGCAAATTTGTTCTTCTTGGAGTCACCAATACACATAAGGACATAAGATGAGGTAGAAGGAGAGGGTTGTTCATGAATTACCAATTGGGCCTACTACTGAGAAGGAAATGGTTGCAACAAGATGACAGGTGTAGGAGGCTTCCCGGTCCCTTGGAGGAACTTAGTAACCTCAGCACGTCATGGACACTCTTTCGTATAATGACCGTCACCACAAATACGGAAAGGGTAATGGGGTTTACGTTTATCTTTCTCATCAGGGGGATGTGTTTTGGGATTCTCATATTTTTGATTACTATTTTTTTCCTCCTTATTCTTACCCTTCCCTTTATTTTTATTTCTATTTTTACCGGTAGGTGTAGATTGAACCGAATTAACTTCAGAAGTTTTTCTAGAAGGAGTAGGATCAAGATTATTTTGTACATTAGAAGCAGTAGAATTGGGATTGGTATGAATGGTGTTTGTAGACTGAGTCTCACCATGAAAGGCGCCAATTAGACCATCAACAACATGAAAATCTACTAGAGGTGTTGGGGTAGGATTCGTCGAAGGATGAGGAGCGTTAGGGATCAAGTCATAAAGTGTGCCCGCTTGTGAATAAATGAGATCTAGATACTGAGCACGACTAATATCCTTCTCTCCAGTGACAACACCACCCATGGCCACATCATGGGCTATGGGACCAATGATTGATTTGGTAAACCACCCATCCAATAGTTGATCAGGAAGGGGAACTTTGATTAAGCATCTTCTCCTCCTCCACTCATGGATATGAACAGAAATATGAGTGGAAGAAGATTGTTTAAAATAACTCAAAATTTTGGTTCTTGTCTCATATCAAATTGGCAATTGGTAATGTGTTAAGAAGGCCATGGATAAGGTATTAAATTTGGTTAAAGAATATTGATGGTAACTCAATGTACCATTTTTCTTCTGAGCCCCTGAGAGTTCATTGGAAAAGTTGTAATGTTATGGAGTCATCCATCAATAAGTTGGATGAACACCAAAGATGGAAATTCATGACGTGATTACTTGGGTCTTGTAATGATCGACCATCAAACTTAGGAATGTATGATGGTAACTTGGCTGGTATGACAAACTAATAAGGAGAATGAAAAATAGGATCATTCAAAATCGTAGATAAATCTGGTAAATCCAAAGTGGATAGAAAAGGCAACTATCTATTCACTTGAGGAAATTGGTAGTTTTGAGGAGGAAGTCTCATAGGTATACTAGTAGGACCATAAGCAGTATGTATATAGTTAGACAGTCTTGACAGATTCGGTTGTGGAGGTTTTTGATTAATATTAGGTATGTTCCCTTTGAAAGGAACATTAAATTGAAAATTTTGACCCCAAGTAGGATTCATAGATCCTGGATACGACTGACTGAGATTAGGGGGTATAAAAGAATTAACTTGAGGATGTTTCCCCCCAGATTATTGTTGATTCCCTTGGAAAGGAATATTCTAAGGTTGATATTGTAACACAGGTATATTTTGTCCATAAACCAGATTAAGGCCTCCAACTTGAGGTTTCCCCCCAAGTTGAGGTTGTCCCCCAAACTAAGGTTGCCCCCAAAATTTAGGTTTCCTTCCAACTTGAGTTTGACCTCCAACATGAATCTAAAAACCAGAAGTGACAGAATAAATTGTTCCTCCAACTGGATTGGAGCCACTAGGGTCAGGATGATTAGATCCTCCAAACAAAGGTGGAGGAGGAACGTAAGGCCCCCCAGAGAGAACCTGGGTAGGTGTAGGAACAAACTGACTAGCGTCATTATACCTAGGAGGAACAAAAAGTCTAGACCCTCTGGATGGATTCTGAGTAGGAATAGAAATGGAAGTGTTCAAATCAATATACCCAGGGGGAAGTGGCAGATTTGATCTAAGCAGAAGTGGTGTTCCAATCCAAGCTTGAGTGATAACCACATTTGCGGTAGAAATAGTCGTAGCTTCTGGGACCATGGTAGAGTGGGCCATATGGAGAGGAAGAATTGAGTAAGAACCAACCAACAATTAGTCTGAAACTATGGTGGCATTACTGGTCGTGCCAGTAAAATGATCTAAAGTTCCGTATAGGTAACCAATGTCTCGGGCAGTTGTGATGCCATAGGTTGATTAGAAATCATTCATGTTGGCATGTTTACAGGCAGAGTGTGCTTGTCATTGATGGAAAGAAAAACATCATCGATGGTATGTTTATAGGCAAGAAAAGTAGTAATGGGGAAAGGAACAATGATGGAAAATAGGGAAAGCATAAGTTTAGGAGGAATAGCGTGAGTGTGCAGAGATAAAATCTTAGAAGATATAGTGCTTTCCACTTTCAATAAGTGCAGCCAAGGTCTAAGAGAAGGACTCACAGGATGAGAAAATGTTGAGACCTTTGAAGACTTAGAAAAACTTCTAAGTCAGAGAGATCAATAAGCTTAGGAGAAATAATGACACTGGTCATCGGATCACCAATCCCAAATACCTAATGACCATTAGATCAGTGTCCAGTGACCAGAGGGAGCGCATATTAGAAGTACATATCTGATCCATTGGATCTAAGCACTAAGGATCAATAGTCGTTGGATCCAGAAATAAATGCACAAAGGTTAAGACTTTGGATGAGTGTAGGAGAGAAGACTTGTCAAAGTCCTGAACTAAGCAGGGACCATCCATCATCAATATTGAAAGGTGGCACATGATCCTCAACTCTGGAGAAAATCACTTCGATGATTTTTAGTTTGAGACTTGAAAAACCCGAAGTTCGGAGAGCCAAAGTAAATGATAGTCGTCAAATCAGTTTGAAGTGGAAGGATAGGATAAGCTAGAAAAAGAGCATCGCAGAAAGATCAAGCCATCAATATAAGATATTGATCAAAGAACATGATCCACTTTAGATCTAAAGATGCGAGGAGGTTACGCTCTCGAAATATTGAGATTTGAAATCCCCAGAATGCGAAGTTCCGTCAGCTGTCAGATCAATTTCAAGTGGAAGGACGGGATAATCTAGCAAAGCTGCATCGCAGAAAGATCGAGTTGTCGATCTAAGATCCTAATCGAATGAACAACATTCACTTCGGATATAAATATGCGACGAGTTTACGATTCGAAAAGTTTGAGATTTGAAAAACCCGAAGCCCAGAAATCCAAAATGAATAAGGACCGTTGGATCTAGAGATCAGACAATGACTGTTAGTTTAGGGAAATCTACGTCAGCAAATTACGTAAGAAAATCTTGTCCTCAAGGACATGTGGCAGACCACGTCAGCATGGACATGTGGCATACCACATCAGCAATACTACGTCAGCAAGGACACACGGAGCAAGCAAACAATGAAAAGTGTCAAGTTGATTCGACATTTCATGTACGTGCAATTCACAAATCCAAGTGACACATGGCATACATTGGGCTCGTTCCACGTCATCAAGTGACGTAAGCAAGTGATGTCACTCCAGGAGTTTTACTTTTTTATTTTCACCACCAATGCGAGGGACAGAGTTCTGAAGTCCCTAAGGCTGAAGTTGCGAAGTTTCAAAGTTCCGAAGGGCCAAATTCATGAAGAGACAAAGTGTTGAAGTCCCAAAGTGAACAAGGACCGTTGATTCAAGAGGACACTTGGCAGGAATCTGTGGACTCTGGCTAAAAGAGTTCTGGGAGAGAGTGAAGGTTGAAAATTGAAATCTCTGAAGTCCATAGGCCCAAAGGAGATATCAACCATTCATCTAAGAGGTACATGTGTCATTGGATCATGGACTTTGGGTGAAATGCTTCGGGAGAAAGAGGAGTTTGAGAATTGAAAGGCCCAAAGGTTGGACCCATGGAGGAAATCCTGATCCTCGATTGAAGAGGATAGATGTCAGTAGATATTCCATTCCAGAAGATATCCAGTCAATAGGAACAAGGTTTGATGTTTGAAACTACCGAAGCCCAGATCATGAAGTAAATCTCAGTCATTGATGTAGGAAGGTGAGATCTGGTACGCAGACTTGAGAGGATAGATCTGAACTGTTCATTCTGAAGAACAGTCAAGATCATGAGATCGACATTCGTTCTCCATTCGAGGCCAAAACATGATCAAGCCTTAATTCTTCAGGAGCGGGCAACAATTGAAACCACGGTTTTGGAGAAAGGACGTATGGAGGCTCATAGTGAATTGGGGGGCGAAAAGAGGGTTTCCCTCAAACCGCCTATGGACGTGGCTGTAATCACGTGGTCACGTGAAGTTCATAGCCCAAGTTCATATCGTGAAAAGGAGCTACTTCTCACTAAACGTATCTCAAGAAGCACCTTTAGAATAGGCATATGGTCACTGCTAGAGGTCACGTTATGGAAGGGGAATAGAAGACAAATAAGCCATACTTGATTGGTTGTAACTACCGAGACAAACTAATTGTAACTGTAGAAAACGACTGATTTCATCTGCCATAGAATTCGAAGAATATCAGGGTGCTCACCAGAGGAGCTGAAGAGTCTCGAGGTAACTTCCAATGGAATGAAGACTGATCATAAAGACACTTGAGAGATGGAAAAGTGTTGAAGTCTGTAACTACAATAGAGAGGATAAAACTTGACTGTGATAGAGAAGATGAAGAGTCTCACTGCCAGAGAAGGTAGAGAATCGTAGGATAAGCCACTGATGATGAACCTATTCATTATAACCAAGAAAGAAGATGATGAGTTGCATGGATGATCTAGTAGAGCACTAGGAATGATAAATATACACAGAACAAAGAAGAGATGGTTGCTTTTGTTGACTGTGATTCATGTAGGTAGAAGCATGATGTGTGCAAGAGATGAAATGCACAGAAGTGGCATAGCACATAGAATGGAAATAATACACAGAGAATAAAGAATAGAAGAAGAAAGGAACATAAATGCATATTTGAGAGAGGAATATAAATCTGAGTGCGCATATAGAGATAGAGCAGAAGATCAGAAAGCTCAAGAAGATGCGAGTAGTGAGACACTGATGCAGGCAGAGCATAGCAGTGTAGAAAAATAGTGATGTGACTAGTAAGCCATTGATAAATCCTTTATAACTATAATAACTTTATGAGAATAAAAGATTTATATTTCAGGGTGGTAGGGAGGTGATATGGAGGACTGTTGTCCTCAAAGTTTCAAGTGGGTGCTTGAACATAGGGAGTTGTAGCTTCCATTTGGTTGCATCCATAAAAACCAGGGTGGCAGGATGGTGCGAGGGAGAACTATTGTTCTCTGTTATATAGATTGGTGCCTGTGTAACTGGAAGTTGGTGCTTTCATCCAGTTGGTGCTGGAACACTCAGGGAGTTGGTGCTTCCTTCTAGTGGGTGCTAGAGAAACCAGGGACTTAGTGCTTCCTTCTAGTGGGTGCTAGAGAAACCATAGAGTTAGTGCTCTCAAAAAGTGGTTTCTTGTAAAACAGAGGTGGTAGCCTCAAAAGGATTTGGTGATCCTAAGAATGATAATGTACAGAAATAAATATTACTTGTCATATCAAGAAGAAGAGGTTTTTCCATTTATGGGTTTCCTCAGGAAATATCTGTCTCTGTATATTTCATGTGTGTGATTGATGTTGAATAGTCTATTGCTTACTTCCCTACATTATTGTGATCATCATTGAGTGTTATGTAAAGAGTTTAAAATGGGCATAATTGTTTAAGCATAGTAACAACTGCTTCACCCCCCCTCTCAGTTGTCCAACAATTGGTATCAGAGCAGGCTCCTTTTGTTTAAAGTTAGATCAGTAAGCTTAAACACTTCAAGTGATGAAGGAACTTCAACCAATAAGGCCCCTCTATTCAATGGAACAAACTTTTCCTTCTGGAAAGTTAGGATGAGAACCTACATAATGGCTTTAGGTGCAAATGTCTGGGATGTGGTAGAGATTGGTTATGTAAAGCTAGTTGTAGTAGCTAATAAGGATGACAAGATAGAATTCATCATCAACGCTAAGGCTATGAATTATATTCTGAGTGGGCTTGCAGAACCAGAATTTGTAAAAGTTATGCACTTAGAAACTGCCATAGACATGTGCGACAAACTCATTAGCAGTTATGAAGGTAATGAGAAGGTAAAGGATGCCAAGCTTGAAACCTATAGAGTATAGTTTGAACAACTACAGATGAAAGAAGATGAAACTATTGGGAAGTACTTTCTGAGAGTTGAAGAACTAGTAAATGCAATGAAAGCTCTTGGTGAAAAATTTTAGGAAGCCCCTTTAGTTTAGAAAAGTTTGAGATCTCTGCTAGATAGGCTCAACCCAAAGGTCTCTACTATAGAAGAACTTAATGATATAAAAGATTTGGATTTTGATCAAATTCTAGGAACGTTGACTGCATATGAAATGAGGATAGGTAAAGATAAATCCACCACTAGAGAAGCTTATTTTAAAGAAGATAAGAATGAGGAATCTAAGCCTGATGAAATCGAAGAAAAAATTGCGAGAAGACTAAAGAAAGGTTAAGGCAAGTATCAAGGCAAGTTTCCCTTCAAGTGTTTTAACTGTGGAAAGATAGGTCAAGTTGCATCTAAGTGTCCACACAATAACTAGAATCAGAATTATGAAGGTGAAGAGAAGTACTAATCCAAAATATTTGATAAACAAAATTTTTTATGTGTAAACAATGATGACTCTTCAGAACACACAAATAGTGACTCTTCCTGTGAAGATAAGGTAACTGAATTTATTCTTATGGACAAAGAGGATTATGGTAATAAAATCACAAGAAGTGATGTTGATGATGAAGAAGCTATGGTTGACTTGGAAGGAGAGCTGATCATCACTTTGGAAGAGATTGACAGACTCAGACTTAAGAAGAGAAAGAAAAAACAATTGTTGATATAGTTGGATAAAGGAAGTAAAAAACTTGATGATGAATTTTCCCTGCTAAAAGTGGAATTATAAGAGGCAAAGAAAATAGAGGACATTCTGAAATAACAATTATCAAAGAAGAAGGAAAGATGTGAAGCTCTGGAATAGGAAGTAATGAAAACTAGAAAAGAGTTGGAGAAGTTTGAAGCCTTGTATCACCAGAATATGTCAAGTATCAAAGCCTCAAAAGGATTAGCCACCATTATGAATCATCAAAGGAATCCAAAGTTGAAAAATTATTTGGGTTATAAAGAGGGATCAAGTAGTGGTCAACCAAGTAACAAAGAACCCATCAAGTTTTTCAAATCTACAACCAATGACAACACCAAACCTCGACAAACAAAAGAAGATAATCAACCACCAAGGAGGACTAAAGAAAATGTTAAGAACCAAACATCAATATAGCATAGAAAAACCTCAGAAAAAGTACTCAATGCCTTGAAAAAGAGATAATTTCAGATAATAAGCCTCTTTGAGGGGGAAACCTCCTTTTACCCCACTTAAATGTTCAAGTACAAGATG
>ML777912.1:2508914-2603195 GCA_009831015.1 Picea engelmannii
GCACATTATGGAGATCAAAGAATTGCTCCATCTGAAGTATCCATGTGATTGGGTCCTTTCCATCAAACTTCCTCATATCAATCTTAGGAACATGGTTGGTCTTCAAACCAAAGTTGGAGTTTCTCCATTCTTGATTCACCTTCTTTGTGTCCTCATCATAAATTTCATGGGATGGATTTTCACTTTCAGGTGTCTTCTCTGTTATGAAATTTGTCAATACTTCCATGATCTCCCCTTTTAAACCATCCATCT
This sequence comes from Picea engelmannii, assembly GCA_009831015.1. Classification (NCBI taxonomy): domain Eukaryota; kingdom Viridiplantae; phylum Streptophyta; class Pinopsida; order Pinales; family Pinaceae; genus Picea; species Picea engelmannii. Next base: position 2,509,167 of record ML777912.1, read on the forward strand.
TAGTATCCAACTTAGCTTGCATTGAATCCATCAACTTAAATTCCATTGAATCCATCTTAGTATCCAACTTAGCTTCCATTGAATCCAACTCAGTATCCAACTTAGCTTCCATTGAATCCATCTTCTTTTGTAGTTCATTTATGTCCCTACGCATTTCTTCACCTTCATCAAGAGTCCAAGTAGGATTTTTTGGAGGCTTATTTGGTGTAGAAGTTCCCTTTTTTGGTGGCATGTTGGCCAAGTATCACTTTTGAACCTTGATTTTGAGGTGGTTCTGGTAGACAATATTTCTTCTGTTGTATCTCCCAAGTTTCAACTCTTCTGGGTATGAAAATTTCTTTTAGGTAGTTCTCTGATATTTCTTCTTTGCAATGCCATAGGTCTGATCAAAATTGGATGTGCCAAGTGGAATTTATGGTAATCTCCCCACAACTTGCCGATTTTTGTCCTTTCCAGGAGATCTCACTTGTATAGCGTTCTCCACACAAAATAATTGATATAAAATTCTGAAACTCACACCAGAAATACTAAAGACTGTCCACGATCCAATGAAACCAGTCCCATTCAATTTGGATACTCTAAGAAGAAGTTATGATTGTTTTACCTGGAACACCTTCTTGAGACAAGTCTTCACATTTCCATCTAAATAATTACAAAGCAAATCCAAGGATAAAGCCCTTAGGTATAAATGTCAGCGCATGGAAAAAGAAAGATAGTGAAAAATGTGGTCTAGTACTTTCAGCTCAAAAACAAAAAGACCCATGGTATATAGACAATGGATGTTCCAAGAACATGACTAGAGACAAGGACAAGTCTCCATGTATACGTAAAAGCATAAGGACAGATAATAATGTTGATATCGAATCCTCCCTGGAAAGATAAGAAGAAGACTCAGATACAATAAAATAATGTTATGTTAGCATTTATCCCATGGAAGAAGTAGAAGAAGAATCATGTCATAAGCTGGAAGCAAAAGCTGTGAATATTATAAAGAACTTTGAGGAGTCAAACACCAAAATCAAGTTCTTGAATAGTTCCATGATATTGGATGAGATCTTGGATAGTCAAAGATCACCAAATGACAAATCCGGTCTTGGATACAATAAGGAAGAAATCAATACTCCTAAGAAGTCTAACAGAGGTCCTTCACTTGTAAAAAAAGGGGAAAGAAGGTATGCCTCAAGTTCTTCAAGTTCAAATAATGAAAGTAATAATGCAATATTTAGAAGATCAGAACAAGGAAGACATCTAGAAGCTACTCATACACCTCAAAGTAAGTTTATAGGAGAGACGCCTTCATGGATGAATCAAAGGAGGTATGAGAGTGTTTGTAATGGTTCTCGTTTTCTCTTATGATGAATATGGTCATAAAAGCCTTGGATTGTAAGAATCATAGAAGAAAAATGAAGTTTCTATAATAGAAGATCAGAAAACAAAGTTCAATAAACCAAGACACTCATAGATGTGGATAGAAAAGACTGAACAAGTGAACATGAGTGAAGTTAATTGTTCCAAAAAGAATTGTAGTCATGTGACAAGCATAGTATAAACTTTTTCAGATGACTTTAGAGAAATATATAGTAAATAAGCATCTTGGATAAAGACATATACATCTGGTTAGATATCAATGAAGATCAATGACCAGATCCAAGGGTTGTTTGAAAAATATGAGATACAATTGTGCAGTGTTCTAGTAGGATAATGACATCTGCAAAAAAAACATTCTGATGTACATGACATCCTGTAGAGATATCAAGAGGAAATACCTTGTCATAAAGAGATAATATTTTACCAAAGGGAGAGAGATGTAAGAAGTAGAGAGGGAAGAGTCACATGGGGGAGTCATTCAATTATGACAAGAAAAGGTTGATGAAGAAGTCCGAGTAAGAGAGATGAGCAATATTGAGAATACTACAGAGGAAACAACTGAAACTGAAGATGAACGGGTCCAAGAATCAGAAGGAGAAGAGTCTAAGTTAGATACAAATACTCTGCAGGACTCAAATAAGAGAGTCCATCCTGTCAGGGGGAATTTGTGTGTGTTGAATATATGATACCTCTGAAACGTACTGCAATAGCTCAGGGGGATAAATGTTTCTTTGACATTGATGTCAAAGGAGGAGAAAAGGTGTGGTCTGGATGCTACAGTTGGAGGTCCAAGTAGAACAGTGGAGCCCTTCAGGGTTGCCATCAATGCCAAAGGGGGATATTGTTGGCATGTTTACAAATAGAGTGTTTTTTTCATTGATTCCAAGAACAACAATGTCGATGGTATGTTTAAAGGCAAGAAAAACAACAATGAGGAAAGTAGCAATGATGGCAAACAGGGAAAGCATAAGTTCAGGAGAAGAAGCCAACAGTATGAAAATCAAAGCTCAGGAGGAATTGCATGTGTATGAAGAGATCAAAGCTCAGAATAGATAGTGCTTTGTGCTTTCTAGAAGTGCAGTCGAGTTCCAAGAGAAGGAATCGTAGGACAAGAAAAGGTCGAGGCCATTTAACACTTAGAAAACCTTCTAAGTCAGAGAGATCAGTAAGCTCAGGAGGAAGAATGAAAGTGGTCGTCGGATCACCAATCCTAAATACTCGATGATTGTTAGATCAACATGAAGTGACCAGAGGGAGCGCAGAGGAGAATTATATATCTGATCCGTTGGATCTGAGTGTCAAGGATCAAAAGTTGTTGGATCCAGAAATAAATGCATGAAGGTTAAGACTTTGGATGAGCGTAGAAGAGCAGACTTGTCAAAATTTCGAACTCCCAAAGTAAGAAGGGACCGTCCATCATCAATATTGATAGGTGGCTCACGATCCTCAACTCTGAAGCAAATGAATTAGAGGATTTTTCAGTTTGATACTTGAAAAACCCAAAGTCTAGAGAGCCGGAGATCCAGAGTAAATGATAATTGTCAGATCAGTTTGAAGTGGAAGGATAAGATAATCTAGAAAAGGAGCATCATAGAAAGATCAATCCATCAATCTAAGATCCTGATCAATGAACATGATTCACTTCGGATCTAAATATGTGAGGAGGTTATGCTCTGGAAATATTGATATTTGAAATCCCCGGAATGTGAAGTTCCGTCAGCCATCGGATCAATTTCGAGCGGAAGGATAGGATAAGCTAGAAAAGTTTCATCACAGAAAGATCAAGCCATCGATCTAGATCCTGATCGAATGAACAACATTCACTTTGGATATAAATATGCAAGGAGGTTACGCTCTAGAAAGTTTGATATTTGAAAAACCTGAAGCCCAAAAATCTGAAATGAATAAGGACCGTCGAATCTGGATATCAGACGATGACCGTTAGTTTAGGGATATCTACATCAGTAGATTACATCAGCAAATCTTGTCCTCAAGGACATGTGGTAGACCACGTCAGCATGGACATGTGGTAGACCATGTCATCAAGACTACATCAGCAAGGACACATGGTGCAATCAGACAATGACAAGTGTCAAGTTGATTCAGCATTTTAGGTACGTGAAATTCACAAATCTGAGGGACACTTGGTAGACAATCGGCTCGTTCCATGTCATCAAGTGACGTAAGAAAGTGACGTCACTCTGAGAGTTTTACTTCAGGATTTTCACCACCAACGTGAAGGACAGAGTTCTGAAGTCTTGAAGGCCAAAGTTGCGAAGGGCCAAAGTTTCGAAGGGTCGAAGGGATGAAGTGTCAAATTCCTGAAGTGAATGAGGACCGTTGATTCGAGGAGGACACGTGGCAGGAATCTGTGGACTCTGGCTAAAATCATTCTCAAAGAGCGTGAAGGTTGAGAATTGAAATCTTTGAAGTCCGGAGACCCGAAGGAGATATCGACCATTGATCCGATAGGGACACACGTCATTGGATCATGGACTCCAGGTGAAATTCTCCGTGAGCAAGCAGAGTTTGAGAATTGAAAGGCCTGAAGGTCGGACTCATGGAGGAAATCCTGATCGTCGATTGAAGAGGACATATGTCAGCAGATATTAAATTTTGGGAGATATCCAGTCAACAACAACAGGGTTTGAGATTTGAAACTATCATAGGCTGTATCATGAAGTAAATCTCAGACTTTGATGTAGGAAGGTGAGATCTGGTCCACAGACTTGAGAGGATAGATCTTAATCGTCCATTCTGGAGCACCGTCAAGATCGTGAGATTAACGGTCGTGCTCCATTGTGGGGCCAGAACATGCTCGGGCCTTAATTTTTCATGAGCAGGTCGCAATTAAAACCACGGTTTTGGAGAAAGGATGCCTAGAGGCTTGTAGTGAATTACGGGGAAAAAAGTGGGTTTCCCTCAAACAGCCTATATACGTGCCTGCAATCGCATGGTCATGTGAAGTTCATAGCCCAAGGTCATATTGTGAAAAGGAGCTAGCACTCACAAAACAAAGCTCAGGAAGTGCCTTTAGAATAGGCATATGGTCACCGCCAGAGGTCACATGAAGGAAGGGGATTAGAAGTCAAAGAAGCCATAATTGACTGGCTATAACTACCAAGACAGACTGATTGTAACTATAGAAAATGACTGATTGCATCTTCTAGAGAATTTGAAGAATATCAGGGTGCTCACCAAAGGAGATGAAGAGTCTCGAGGTAACTTCTATTGGATTGAAGACTAATCATAGAGACAATTGGCAGATGGAAAAGTGTTGAATTCGGTAACTACAACAGAGAGGATAAAACTTGACTTTGATGGTGAAGACGAACAGTCGCACTGCCAAAGAAGGCAGAGAATCTCAGGATAAGTCAGTGATGACGAATAGACTCAATATAACCACCAAAAAAGATGATGATTTGCATGGATGATCTAGTAGAGGAATAGGCGTGATAACTATATGTAGAAAAAATAATAGATGGTTTTTTCTGTTGATTGTGATTCATGCGGGTAGAAGCATGTTGTGTGCAGGAGATGAAACACACAAAAGAGGCATAGAACATAGAATGGAAATAAGACACAGAGCATAAAGAATAGAAGAAGCAAGGAACAAAAATGCATATCTGAGAGAGGAAGAGAAATGCGAGGTGCACATACAGAGATAGAGCAAAAGATCAGAAAGATCAAGAAGATGCTAGCACGAAGACACTGATGCAGGCAGAGTAGAGTAGTGTAGCAAAATAGTGATGTGACTAGTAAGCCATTGATAAATCCTGTATCACTGTAATAACTTTATGAGAAGAAAATATTTATATTTCAGGGTGGTAGGTATGTGCTAGGGAGGACTATTGTCCTCAGAGTTTCAAGTGGGTTCTTCAACACAGGGAGTTGTAGATTCCATCTGGTTGCAGCCAAAAAAACCAGGGTGGCAGGGTGGTGCAAGAGAGAACTATTGTTCTCTTTTATACAGGTTGGTTCCTATGTAACTGGAAGTTGGTGCTTCCATCCAGTTGGTGTTGGAACACTAAGGGAGTTGGTTCTTCCTTCTAGTGGGTACTAGAGAAACTAGGGAGTTGGTGGTTCCTTCTAGTGGGTGCTAGAGAAACCAGAGAGTTGGTGTTATCAACAAGTTGTTTCTTGTAAAACAAAGGTGGTAGCCTCAAAATGATTTGTTTCTCCTAAGAATGATAATGTATAGAAATAAAGATTACTTATCATATCAAGAAGAAGAGGTTTTTTCCTTTATGGGTTTCCTCAAGAAATATATGTCTCTGTATATTTCATGTCTGTGATTGATGTTGAATAGTCTATTTCTTACTTCCCTTCATTATTGTGATCACCATTAAGTGTTCTGTAAAGATTTTAAAATGGGAATAGTGGTTTAAGCACAATAACAATTGATTCACCCCCCCCAGTTGTCCAACAATTCCTAGTGTTCCATAAAGATCACGTACTGAAGAAGGGGTAGAACTAGGATTAAAAATTCCAGTAGTGTGAGTCGGGGTTCTAAATGAGTCACTTTGAAAAAGTGGATCGTATACTCTAGATCCATCGTTAGGTCTAGTAGGTACTTCAATATTGTCAACAACAACAATTTCGCCCAATGAGTTCATCTAGAGAAAATGTGTGTCTTGTCTAATACTCAATAATGGATTTGGGGGAAGTCAAAATGCCTTCAAAGAATCTGAAACAATTCAGAATCCCTCTAAAGAGTGTGAAATTCCAACCTGTGAGGCTACTTCGTTATTGGCTTCTCCCTCAGGAGAGCCCTCTGGTGAGTTAGGAAGCAAAGGAAGGTAATCTTCCAGATCTTCCAGGAGTATCCCTTACATCCTACGTGAACGAAGAAGGCTGATGTTGGATTAAACAAATAAAGAACGAAATACATCTATGTCCAACTAGAGAAACAAACAAAAATCACTAATAAATCTAGAAATCAAACCAAGAAAACAAACCTTCTTATTTCAAAGTCAATAGTTGGTGATGAAATCCAATGTTGTGAAATCAAGGCAAGAAGGGGATGGGCTAAAGCGGGTGGAAAAGTTACATTGACGACCTGCTTAATGGACTTACACCCTAATGTAAGATCCCACACATAATCATGGGTATACCCTCCAAGGAGCCTGAGTGAGTTTGGTCAATGTCGATTCCAGGTATCGTGAAGACTTTCCCCTCCACAGTCACATCGTGTAAAGACCTTAAAGAGATAGGCTACTAAAGTTACCAACTACAAGATTGATGCCTGGGGAAATAGTTGACAGTCCAATCCATGCACAAAGGTAGGGTATCTAGCCCAAAATAAACTCGAGAAACTCCCACACATAATCATGGGTATACTTTCAAGTGACCCCAAATAATAAGCACAATCTCTACACTAATACCAACAAAGAAGGGTCAGTAACTCTTCCAATCCTAATGCGACCACATGATTGACCCTTGTGTTAGAATGGATTCCCAGGACAAATTGTAGCAATTGGATTTGAACTCTCCCCATACTATTGTTTGTTTTGATGCTTTGGAGAGTGTTCCTTTCAACCTATTCCGAAATGATATCCTAGATAATGTTGGTGAAGAGAATTCCTAGAAAATAAAAGTTGCTAATAAATTTTAAAATTACGATGTATTTTAAAGGTTGTTGTTTACTCAAAAGGGATACGGGAATGAAACTGATGATGTTGTGACCCTAACACAATAAAATGCAAGAAGAGATGAATTTGCAATCTTTCAATTCGATGAACTCTAATTACTATAAAATCCCTAGCCACCCACAGGCCAGGGCATGCCACCTTCAAGCCCACCCTTGGACTTCTTTCTCTTACCGATACCTTTTAAAATTTAAGGATGTATAAAAGAAAAGACTTTAATGACATTCACAACAGAGAAAAAACAGCGTGTATAGTTTAAAGATTCAATTAAACGATAATTAAATATACAATGGAAAACACATTCACATACATGTAATTGATACCATAACAGAGAGCACTTATCTTTACGAAATATGACACCAAATGGATCCAGACCAAGGACGTTCCACCAAACCATAGACATCGATGCTCTAAATCTCAATAGCAGTGTCACCCCAGAGCCAGGGCTATGAATCCACAAGGATAGTTCCAAAGTGTACTTGGGTTCCCAAACTAGTGAGCTCTCAAGCTCTCATAGGTTTCTCAACTCCCACGACAATCCAAAGTACCAAACTCTCTTCTACCCAGCTTGTACCGTCCATAAGAGAAAACCTCCACCATTCTTTGCCACGTAGTCCCTCAGGAAGTCCTTCTCCTTTTTGTTCTGGGCCTCCAACACAGCTGGTCCAAAATATCAATGTTGGAACTCTCAGGACTCACATTTGTGAGCAAAACAGGGCACAGGACAATGCATATCATACATCCAGGCCTCAGGTCACAGCTGGATTGCACCATCGACCAATACAACCAACTATATTTTGGCTAATTCTTTAGCAATTTAGTTCTCTTTCCCAATCCGAGATGCGAATGAGGATGGATTAATGAATGTGCAAGAGAATGGATGGAAAAATGTGAGGGAAGTGAATGGATTCACAGGAAATAAAAAAATGAACCATCATTCGAACCCCCCCATCATACCAGACGCAGGTTTAAGTAACTGCGTGGGGAATCAAAAACCTCCTGGCCTTCCCCAAGAAGCTCACATAACCGTTCCCCCACCATTAGACAAAAGGATAATTAAAATAGTAATAAACACTTAACCCCTCAACCCCCTCTCTTGTGGAATCATAGCCCCTTATAACTCTAGTCCTTTTCTATCTAGCAGCCAACGATGTGTTTATTATTAATAATGGTCAAAACATTATATTTCTTGTGCATACTAGCCCACTAATAATTGTTTGGGAACTCAGGCCTCTCAACATTGTAACAATACATTAAGAAAATGGGGGTTCAAAACCTGGGGTGTTACATCCCCTCCCCATTATTTTGGCAATGTACTCAATGCATATACAAAATAGAGATCAAAATCTCAATTTTATTCAAAAAACTATGGGTACTCTGCCCGCATGGAATCTTCTTGCTCCCAGGTAGCACCTTCAGGACCATAGTAGGTCCACTAAACTTTTACCAACTCTATAACTTTATTCCAGAGCATTTTGATTTTCCTATCCAATACCCGCACAGGATGCACTTGCAAGACGCCTTATTGCTCCACCTGAATCACATTCCAATCAATCACATGATTAGGATCAGGTATATATTTCTTAATCAATGAAATATGAAACACATTGTGTATAGTCATGGATGCAAGTAATGCAAGCATATATGCAACTGGCCCAATCCTTTCTAGGATTTCAAATGGTCCACAAAATCTGGCTACCAACTTTGAACAGTTTCCCATCCTCAACGAACTTTTGTTGGCTTTGAATTTCATAAAAACATGTTCTCCCACTTTAAACTCTATGTGGGTTATGTTTTTATCAGCATAACTTTTATGCATGTCTGTATGCAAAATGACCACGAATAAAGAGTGATGGGGGACTAAGCTTCCACAGAGTGGGTAAGGGAAAGGGGGATGAAAGGTTGGAAAGAGGGGCTAAGCATAGGGGCTTAATTCCTTGAGATTAATAATTTATTATTATTCCAAAGTTGTGTGAAAGACATATTTTTATCCTAAGTCCTGGAAGAGGCAACACATGCAACTCCAACGTGTGCAAAAAGGAATGCATGCAGCTCCATGAAGACAAGTGTCGACTTGGGTGCATACAGCTAAAGGGGAAGAGTCATCTCATGTTGTGGGTTCATTCTCCATTGGGGCATCCACTGTATTTCCTGTTGTGCATCTGGGTCTGATCTCTCCATACCCTCACGCAACTCTGAAACTAGAAAACGATAATTTTTTCCTGAGAAGCCGATGTATTCTCCGTGAATTCCATTGAGCTATGTGTTTGACCTTTGCATTGATTCCTTGTCATGGACCCTAAAACCAGTGGAAAACCCATGGATTCAACCATGTCACCTATGTGTCCTATGAGCCCAGCCTATCCTCTCTTGCATATTCAAGTCCGTACCTAAACTATCTTTGGGTTGATGCTTTCTATTTTTCCTGAATGGAATTGACCAATTGTTGTTGTTGTTGTCCTCACTCTACGGGAATTGGATTGAAACTGGTTGAAGAAGTGATTTTTCAGGACCATGGTTGAAGAGGCAGGTTGTCAGGCCTATGAAAATCTCTCTCTAGGTGAGAGAGTTTGTTGGAAAGTGGTTTTTACCCAGAGAGAGTCCATCACCAGCTATGGAGCTCCGAGAATTATTGATCTATCATGTTTTCGAGATCCAGAGAGGGAGGTGAAGCAGACGATGGATTGTGTGACAATGAATGTGTATACTCTTGGGTGGAACAAGCATGTGGGGAATGAGAGTCCATGAGTAGTGGGTGTAAGAAGGATCCTAGAGAGAATCCTTCTGGTTGTACTATGCAAATTTCCTGTAACCTCAGCCTAGTCTAGAATTCCCTTGCCCTGGGTGGAGCTTGGTCCCAGCTCGGGGGTGACCCACTCCTGAGCATGATGAGCAACACAGTCTAAGGATGGGAGGTTCATGGAAGGTCTGGACGTAGTTGGTGGAGTTACTCTAGTTTCAAGGATAAGTATCATTATGTGTTTAATTTCAATTAAAATGCATGTCTGTGATGCTTTTATGTTTTCATGTATTCTGCTACATGTATGAATTGATGTTAATTCTATTTAAGTCTGTATGATGGTAGTAACTCTATGTTAAACGTGTTAATTTTATTTAATGCATATTATATATAACTGTATTTTCTGCGGTAGTGGCATTTACCGACCTGTGGGTGGTCGTGGATGTTACAATTACAGTAGGGAGAAGGTATTTTTATTTGAAGTACAAAATCTATGAAATACAATTTCTCAATTATTGAATGAACAAAATCCCAAACAATCATGAACTACAAAATTTTCCAAAAGCTCTCTTAATCAAGTATTTTGAATGCAATAGTTTTCTTATGAAAGATTACTAAAAATAATAAACGAGTTCATTTCTTCCTTTCCTAAATCAAATTAGAGATGTAATGACGAAAGGAAAACATAATCCAAGAAAATTAACACATTCTCAACACAATTCCCAAATCAAACTTGTAATGTAGACAAAAATGAAAAAGATAAGAAATCTTTTTGTCAAATGCCAAGAAAAATGTCTTTCAATCAACAAAAAATCTAGAAAGTAAAAACAATCCAAAACTTCAAACAAATCAAAGACCCTTTGTCAAACAAGCACTCAGATCAAGATCCATAGATTATACCCTTGCGACAAGAATCAAAAGAAAAACTTGAAAATTTTACAAAGAAAGAATTTCAATTCATGAAAAACAATAAAATGAAAGATTTAAACCCATAAATCAATAAAAAACTTGTATCAGAAGTTCATCCAAGGAAAGTGAGGCAAAACTGGGTGAAAAAAGAAAAATTGGCTCACTCCAATAATTCCAACAAGAATCGTCACAGGCTGGCAGTGGGGCACAATGCAATGAGCTAAGGTCATCGCAGGCTACCATTAGGGCACAGTGCGACGTCGATGCACTGGTTTTCACAAGTAGGATGCGACGTCGGAGGGTTGTCGCAGGCTACCTATATGGTACAATGTGAAAAATTATGTAACTAAGGAAAAAAATCTAACTGAAATTTCAGACCCAGGGAGCCAGATGGATCACCGATAGACTCAGAGAATGAATTTAACCAAAAGAAGCCATGCTAAAAGTAAGAATCAAAAAATGAAAAGAGAGTCACATCCCCAGTATGGTCTCCAATGTTTTTATTGGATTAATGGGTAAATGCAGAGATAAAAAAATCTCCCTATATCCCATTGGAAACTAGAACAAAACAAAACAAAATATAAGATTTTCCATAGGCTCTAATTATTGAGTTTACTAGCTAACAAGAGATAGAAAACATACCTTTTAAATGTCATTTCCTCTTTCCATTTCCATCCTAGATCCATTCCAATGCTCCTGTGATATTGGTGCTGCAAGGGAACACAAGCCAACCAAAGTGAAAGAAACACAATATACTCAACAAGAGCCTATGTATGTGATCAAGGAATCATACAATAAAACAAGGCTAGTTTTATGGGAAAGAAACATATCGTTGTATCATATTAAATAGAAAGTGGCGAATACAACCAAATCCTTGATGTTGCAAGGTCCCTTTCAATGGCCCTTTTCTCTAACACACACACATTTTCTCCAAAGTCTTTGAATGAAGAAGATCCACCATGTAGATTGTAGGACTAAAGAAGATCTCTCAAGAACAATATGAAGTAGAACTCTCCATACAAATCTTAACCTATTCAACCTTATCCTTTTCCATGAGATATCCCTCTTTATATAGTGTGAAAGAGAGATGGATGAGGATATTAGGATGATCCCACTATTGGGTTATGAAAAAGGTACAAATATCCTCGTTATTCCCACATTTCGCGATATAATCTTGATTGACTTCTCTGATTATTAGGGATAAATAGGATACAAAATGAGTAATATGTCTTCTAGTGATATTATTGAAGTTATATTAAATATATTCTAAAATACGATTGGAATTGTTTGATTTTTTTACAAGATTGGATAAATATGGTCAAAACCAAAATAGCAAAAGAGATCTTGAAGATGCGTAAGCTATTGGAGGTTGAGGACTTTTGGCGCAAAGCAGTTTTGAAGATAATTGATTTTCTATATTGTAACTTTATAATAGTAAGGCAATCCTGAGGATCTCTCGATCCTCAGGATGGCTTGATTTACTAATATTATTGTATATATAGAGGGTAATAGATCCTGAAAAGATAATCTAAGAATTGCATTCAAGTATTCATAACTCATAATTACTCTACGCAAGAAGTTTTTGTAAATGTTGTACCAGATATGAAATCAATAAAAGCTTTGAATGTTTTCACCATTTCTACATACAGAGTTTCTAGTGACAGTGCCTCTAAGGACCAAGGGCCCATTTTGAAGGAGTTAGTATTTCAATCTGTAATCGTATCAGTTCTGATTTTTGTTTTATGATTTGAATTTCCTTTACAATAGCTAAAGATCGATGCACAAGTGTGTTAATGCTTTATTGTTGATTGCTTATAAGAGATATATTTTTTAGTTTGAATGTCAATGATTGTTGTTCCAACTTCCATTACTGTAGTTTACTGCTTGACAATTCCTCACATTTTCATACGCGTTGTTCCTTTTACTTAGATTTGCATTTTGTTGTTCCTTTCAATTAAAGTTACATTTGTCGTTCCTTTCAGTTAAAGTTACAATTTTTGTTCCTTTCCATTAGGTTATATTTGTTGTCCCTTTTAACTAGATTACAATTGTTGCTTATTTCCATAGATAGAGTCATTCGTTATTTTCTTTCCAGCAATTTGATTCATAGTTAATAGTTAATTATGTGAGTCTTTACGTAGATTCAATTACTGCTTTTTAGCTAGATGAATTCAACATATTAGTTAGTTCCTTTTCATTCACGGCATGTTAGTAATCAGATTTCAATTTTGTTAAGTAGGATCTTAGTCTCAGAATATTTAATGAACATTTGAGGAACTTTATTGTGGATAAACTCAAGTTTTCTTTAACTACGCGATTTTAGCCTCTACGAGCTATCTGCATATATTTTGCTGATATTCTTGAGATAAAAGATGAATCCTCGGGTTGATAAATTAATTTTAAACTAAGGTTGTTTTTGGACATCTTTAGAGACCAACACCCACCAAATTAGAAAAGAGAGTTAGGTCCAAACCGATCTAAGGCCACCTCATCTTCTAGAATATCCCCTTCTAGAACATTCGTGAAGTTTGACTTTTCCTTATCTTTTGGCATCATCGCACCCTAGGTATATTGTAGCCTATGGAGACATCGTAGTCCATCTCTAGAGTAGGGTGTGAAGACCAGGAATCATCGCACCCCATTCATTTTGAAAGGTGAGATAACCTTCCTTGATATGGATTGTGAGAAAGGAAAGAAAATCACTTTTATCCTGAAGAAAGACTTGTTTATCTTTTCAGGGAACATGAACACATGTTGTCAGGGGATCACTAGGGTGACAAAAATAATGTGTAACTCATCGATGACAGATGGTTTAATTGATGAGTTTGCAAAATATTTTGGTTGGGCCAAATAACATCTCTCATAGTTGATGGTCAACGGTTGGCATCGACATAATGCTATGAAGTATTTTCAATCGCCAACAAAAGTCATCGATGGTTGATGGGTCGATGGTCGAGTGTCGACGAAATTCAGTGAAGTGTTTTGAATCAAGAAAGACAATTCATTGATGACGGACGACTCGATGGTTGGGAGTTGACTGATTTGACAAAGTGTTCAGGTCATCCAAGAGAATCAGTTGATGGTTGATGTTGGCCCTTGACTAATTTTTGAGGATTCTTGGTCACGATTGACCTAATTTAGGGACTTTGACAGGTTGTCGAAGGTGGAGAGCAAGATGAAGCAAAGATCGCGGGATCTCGGCCCCTTTTTGGGATTCAAGATTATGTAATGGGTATGGGAATGTCATCCCATGGGTTTATCCATGCTTAGGCCTATTTTGTAATGTATAAATAAGTAGCTAGGTGAAGTAAGTAGAGAGCTACAAGTTTGATCTGTGTGATCGAAAGTGATAAGTGTTAAGTAGAGATTGATTTTGTGCATATTTTATGAGGCTTGCAGAGATCAGTGAAAGCACGTATAAGAGATTGAGAAGAGTCTTAGTGATGTAACCTAGCCCATGGAAGGAGGATCTAGCGAGGTGTGTGGATATCCTGCCCTTTGCGGAGTAGGGTTTTTGTGGCTCTGTGCATGTAACTAATTAAGGAAGCTAATAAAGAAGACGAAGAGTTGGTGGATGTAGCCCCAGGGTGGGAGTGAACCACGTATATGTTGTGCTTCTCTGCTTTTTGTGAAGACCTGACCTAAACTTGTGAAATATTTGTTTGTATATCTGTCTCTCTAGTGCGCAGTATTCTAATTGATCTGTGGAGATCTGTGCCAAGAGGAAGGGTCAGATCTAAAGAAAAGAGATCAAATCTGAAGAAAAGAGGTCATATGTGAAGAAAAGAGGTAAGATCTAGGATCTTTGTGCCCTGATAAAGGTAAAAGTGAGACTAAAGAGGTAAGATATGTAAGCTTTGTGCTCTGTAGAAGTAAGATAAGTGGAAATTTTTGTTTCTAGAGTATGAATCTAGGTATGTTTGATAAGATTTGTCCTAGCTTGAAAACTAGGGCACTGATAGAAGAAAGAATATTTGATATGAGTAGATATGATAAGAATAGTGAAAGATATGTTATACCTATCCATAGAGAGAATGTTTGGACTAACAAATGGATGCAGGACCCTAGAAAGAATTTGTTGCAGGTTAGATACCATGATCCTAGCATGTAGTACATGAGAGGCTGGGGATCATTTAAGAGAAAGAGAGGATTAACCCTTTGTTATAGTTGCATAAAACTAGGACATATTGCTAAGGAATTACCTAGAAGAAGACCTAGCTGCCTCTGTTGTAAAGATATGGACCATGAAGTATTAGATTTCCCTAGAATGATTGCTAAGGTTGAAAGGATGAATATGAGACAAGAAGACCACGAGAAAGATCAAACAACTGAGATTATGGAAGAACCCCAAAAAGAGTCAGAAAAAGTATTGCTATATATGAAAGAAACCCTGAATGACCACTGACATATCATCTTATCAGAGATCTTCAAAGAAAAAGAGTGCATTGAAACAAGAATAGGAGACTTCGACATTGACTGTGTTCTAGATGAGGAAACATAGGTGAATATCATGACAGAAAGAACTTGGGAACTTTTAGGGAAGCCTTTTATGATTCTTTCATTAGGAGGAGTAGGATTATTTAGAGGAAAATTGATAACCCGATGTGGAAGACTTACCCAAATATCTATGAGTGCTCATGGAACTTTGACAGAGGAAGAATTTGAAGTTGTTAAGTTTATTGAGAACAATGCTCCATTTTATATGTTACTAGGAAAACCTTGGGTTAACAGAGATCAGACCAGAAGGAAGGAAGAAGAAGTCTTAGAGAAGAAGAAGAAGGAGTTAAAAGATTTCGTGAATAGGAGGATCGCGCAGCTAATTGAAGAACAGGAGAAAAGATCGAAGCTATTTAACACCAAAGACTTGGATGTCAAAGTTGAAAGAACACAAGAGGAATCACAAGAGATTGAAATACCTACCCCAGAAAGAGAAGAAGTATTACCCTTGAATCTTAGGAAAGAATCTCAACAGCGTGAAGTTACTATGCTAAAAGAAGATAGAAATCAGAACAAAAAAAGGAATACGAAGATGAATCTCACAGGAAAAAAGGATAGAAAACTAAGTAAGAAGAGAACTAAGATCAAAAATTTATAGAATGATCCAGAGGGAACTTCGTAGAGGGAAAATTTGCAAAATTGGAACTTCACCAGTATATCAGAACAATGTCACATGGCACTTCGCCATGGCAAAGCAATATAGTCGTTGGGAAGAGTATAACTGCTAGACTGACGCCCCGAATGGGTAGAAAGGAATTTATGGTCATAAATCTCGCCATTAGACCATTGGGACCACACCATAATGGATAGAACTGAGTTAATGAAGGCTTCTCACCCATTGCAAGAGATCCATTGCAAAGTAATCTATTTATCCCATCTCTCCACGCAACAAGAAAACTTTTCCCAACCATGAATTTTTGAGCCTACGTAATAGTTGATTTTGCACAGTGATCATTGCGCTATTGCCATACATCCCATTGCATTGAGAAGTTACTCTTTAAACATGATATATTCAACCATGAGTGTGTATGTCTGAAGAACTTAGCGCACTCAAAGAGTTTGTGAAGGAAGTTCTCATTGACCTCATGACTAAAAGAGTAATGTCTACAAGTATTCAAGCATCATCGACGAGAGGAGTGCAAGCCTATCCATTGACTACTCGTGGAGCCAGACCATCCCGACCATTAGTGGAAAAGATAACCAAACACAGAGATGACCTAGAAAATGCGAATTTGATCCTGAACATATTGCCCGACTACATCATGCCTCTAGCCGGCATGGTGAGTCGTGATAGTGTTCCAAGATATTTCGAGTACACCATGGTTACTATGTACCTCTTGAAGGGGATACGCATAGTTTGAGCACAGCAAGAAAAGATCATGGCGTTGAAGTTCAGTGAATTTGACCTCAGAGATCACAAGAACTATAGTATGCTTTACCCGTATAAATACCTGACTAGGATGAAGGGGAAGAACTCAAAGATAATCCCCGAGCTATGGATGATGAACCTTGCGCAGTCCGCTCTATTAAATGTAATGAAAATACCACACTTCAGAAGGCATCAGGAAGTCAATGCCTATGTCAAGCTACTCCTTTCATGTTACCATGGTGGCTACTTATGGCTAGATCATTGTATCGCATTCAATCCAACGCTGATCCATAGGATCACTGGATTAAGTATGCAAGGACCCGAACCACAGGAGTTCTATCCAAGAAAATCCATAGATCGCGCACTAGCACATAAGATCAAGGATACATACAACAATGTTGAAAAGGGGACGTGAGGATAAAAGGTAGCCTCCATCTAGAATGGCGCAGTGCACCTAACTTTCCTATTAATAGTTGGAAATTTAGTAAGGAATAACCAACCCACGTAGGTCACATGCTTTGTCGTTGACCTTGCAAGGAAGTGCATGGAAGGTTTACAAATGAACTCGATGAAGGTTAATCAGCTGGAACTAGACTGTCGCGAAGCACAGGATCAGGGCTATGAGTTTCACATTAGCTAGCTCCTGATCCTCATCGCCTTTGTTTCCTAAGATATGCTAGAAGGTGAGACCTTTCCGGATATTGAACCGTTTGAGCCCCATGCTGTGAATTTCACCACACTCTATTACTCGAGTGATATGAACAAACAGTGGTAGTTGAATGTTGTTTTTCACACATATTACCTTTAGTTGAAGAGATCCATCAAAGATGAACCTCGCATGACTCCAAACATCCTACATAGGTTCCGAACCCTAATGAAGTTCTGCACAAATCGACAGTTCATCTACATTACAGTGTGAGCCGATGAACATAAGGAGTAGCTTTAGTCGTACTACAAGCTCACAGAAGAGGACCTTGAGGAGATCACTAAGGACTGGTTGACAGATCTCCTTATTCCTGCAGACCCTACAGATATGTCCCACCATGATAGCCTAGAGACCATGCACAAAGAATATGATACACATGGACACAACAGAAGGAAGAAAACCAAAGAGGTCCAAGAATTATGAAGCGCCTCAAGAAAGACTTCTTCAGTATCACCTGACCAAGGAGGTGATGATGAAGTAGAAGAGATAAATGCCAAGGAAGATGAGAAAAATCAAGGTGAAGTAACATCACCTAGAGATGAGACCGATCCCATGAAGAAGAGGAATTTTTCTTCCATGAAACTTTCTTCCCGGAAGAAATCAAGAGCCACCGTGACCAAGATGAAGACTGTGCTCACTGCCGATGATTTCGACTTCATCATAGTAGCCCTAAATGACGCTTTGATGGAAATTGTGGAGAAACAAGAAACTGAGCAGGAGGAAATGTACAATGGAATTAAGGTTGAACTCCAAGCGGTACAGGAGGCCCCTTAGCCCAGCCACGTAGTGTCAAATACGCCCCTTCCATCGAGAGAACCAGAGTTGGGAGATGAACCAGCCCAACTCCGTCGACTAGAAGAGGCAACCAAAGCTCGCCTTCGTTGAGAACAAGAAGAAATATAACAAGCCACTCAGGCCTTGAAGTAAGTGCAAGGATTACTTGTATAACAATGATGAGTTGCAGAGCAGGAGAAGGTTTCTCTCGAGGAAAGGTTTGATGAAGAGAAATCATAGATGCAACAAGAAAACAAACATTTTCTTGTAGATCAACTCGAAGTGAAAGAATAAATCAAAAGAGAAATCCACTCTTTGACAGGATTAGAACCATAGGTAGAAGACCGAGTCACCCATCAAGTAGAGCAGCTTGCAGAAGCTATCCAACAACTACAACAACGAATAACAGACTTAGAGCTCTACACCATACCTGACACCCCACAGGATGTAAGGGATTAAAGAGAAGCAATTGCTCTAAGAAAAATTGAGAGAATAAAGGCCCTTTCCATGGAATGTAAGCAACTCAGTGATCCCAATGCCTAGACCTATGAGTAACTCACTAAGAATCCAAAACTGAAGGCACTGGAGTCACAACTCCAAGAGGTGAAGTATCAGGAAGAAACAATACAGGCACAGTTGAAGCCCCTGTCAGTTGTGGAAAGAATGAAGGAATATCAAGAGCAATGCACTACTCAACAACAGGTCCACATTATTCAGAGAAAAGTCATGGAAGTGACTTAGAGGCTCCAACCTGTATAGGATGAGGCTTACCATATGTTCACAGAGATCGAAGGCCGAGGAGTAGAACTGGAGAAATTTATCACTGCAGATGAACAACGCCTAGAGGGACCTGTCAACGAAGCAATCATATAGGATTTTGTTGAATAGGAGGTCATGTCAAAAGAACAAGTCGAAGAAGCTCAAGCCAAGATTGAGGCTTTTGAAGCAGAACTAGTCAGATCAGAGTGACTCGGGATGAGTCATAGGTGAGTGTTGGGGGCCTATTGGCCCTTGATCAAGTTTTGAGAATTCTTGGTCATGTTTGACCTAATTTTGGAACTTCGATGAGATGTCAAAGGTGGAGCTCAAGATGAAGTGGAGATTGTGGGATCTCAGCCCATTTTAGGCCCCTTTTTGGGATTCAGGATTATGTAATGGGTATGAAAATGTCAGCCCATGGGTTTACCCATGCTTAGGCCTATTTTGTAATGTATAAATAAGTAGCTAGGTAAAGTAAGTAGAGAGATACAAGTTTAATCTATGTGATCAAAAGTGCTAAGTGTTGAGTAGAGATTGATTTTGTGCATACTGTATGAGGTTTGCAGAGCTCAATGAAAGCGAGTATAATAGATTTAGAAGAGGCTTATTGTTGTAACCTAGACTGGGGATGGAGGATCTAGCGAGGTGTGCAGATCTCCTGTCCTCTGCGGAGTAGGGTTTTTGTGGCTCTGTGCATGTAACTGATTGAAGAAGATAGTAAAGAAGATGAAGAGTTGGTGGACGTATCTCCAGGGTGAGGGTGAACCATGTATATGTTGTGTTTCTCTGCTTTGTGCGATGTGTTGATGTGTTTATATGTTAACTTGATTAGTGATTGATATAGATGAATGGTAGGTAGATATGTTAATACTATGTGCTTAATAGTATGGATGAATACTAGATCTGGCCTATGTGGATGTGCTTAGTACTTGAATATAGTAGATTTGTTTGATTACTGCAATGCTCTGTAATTAGGGTTTAACTGCACTATAACTAAGACTGGATATAGATGAATGTCAATTGTTGAGTTCTTTGTTAAGTGTTAGAATCATAGATCTGTGTACCAACTAAGGATGCAAACATATGTGTCCTGTAACCACCCCTGCCTCTACCTTGGGTGAGACTTCATTTTCTTCGCAGGTGTTTCCTAAAGGGTCGGTAGTTAGGGTTTTGTTGGTGCGCTATTGTAGCATTGAACACTGGGTATACCCCTGTCCCAACAATTGATGGAGAAAATATGATGATGATTTCAACATCCATGTGTCATGCCATGTTAGAATCTACATGGCATGAAAAATCTCCCAAGTTGAAACCTTCGGATGACATTTCATGCCATGTCATCACCCATGCATCATGCCACATCATCTGTTTCCATGTCATCGAACATTAGTGGTCAATGGTCGATGACCAAGTCGACCAATTTGGGTGATGTGTCATTCCACATGGATTATAACGTGGAATGACATGTGGATGTTAACATCATCATCATCTTTTCTCCTGGACTGTGATAAAAAATTTCCAGTGTTGGAGTTTATCAAAAGATTTCATCAATGACCGATAGTTAGATGGATGAGATTTGCGAAGGGTTTGGATTTCTCCAGGTGAACTCGTCGATGGTCAATGGTAGAATTGGTGAGTTTGGGAAAGAGTATGGTTGGGAAAAATAACATATATGATAGTCGATGGCCAACGATCGGCTTCTTCAGAATCCTGTGAAGTATTTTCAATCGCCAACAAAATATGTCGATGGGTCGGTGATCGGGTGTCGACCGAATTCAGTGAAGTGTTTTAAATCAATAAAGAGAATTAGTTGATGAAGGAAGATCGGATGGTTGGGCGTTGACTAATTCGACAAAGTGTTTAGGTCATCCAAGAGAATCGATTGATGGTCGATGGAGAAAAGATTATGATGATGTCAACACCACGTGTCATGCCACATTAGAATCCACATGGCATGACACATCACCCAAGTTGAAACCTCGGGATGATATTTCATTCCATGTCATCACCCATGCGTCATGCGACATCATCATTTTCCATGTCATCCAACATTAGTGGTCGATGGTTGATGACTAGGTCGACCAATTTGCGGGAAGTATTTTCTATAGTCATCGAGGATCATCCATCGTCGATGGGTCAATGGTCAAGAATCCACAGAATCAATTAGGATTTCTATTCACCAACGAATATTTTCGATGATCGATGGTCGAATCGGTCATCGAGGAGTTGGGCCAATGGAGAATGGTTGCATCGACAGACTAGGGAAGGATTTGCACACATCCAAAGGAAAGTGTTGATAGTTGATGGTTGATAGAGTCATATCAACGATTGTTTTTAATCCTAATTTTATCTCAATGACTAATATTTAAAGGATGTTATGGTAGTAAAAAAATCATTTTTATGTGATTTTTTTTTTTAAGGTCACTATCTTCCGACGCATTTTTTAGGCCCTAAACAGAATTTTTAGCCAATCAAAACCCACAATGATATAATTTACCAAGATACACTTTTAACGTAGCACAAATAAACTAACTCAAAGAGAGTTATCCAATGAGCTAAACGGTTTGCAAAATGGATTTCGTATGAGAAAGTTACAACCAAAATAGTAAGGGTAATATTTTGGCACCATATTTACTTCCAAAGGGCATAACTCCATGCGTAGAAGTCCATTTGGGACATAGGAATAGTGGATTAAAATATTATGATGCATATAATCCATTGGTGAATAAAAAAATCGGTTATGTATACCTGAAAATGTGCTCAGAGTGAAAGAAGAAACTTGTAGAATGCAGGGATAAATTGGGTAAAACAACCTAAACTTCTCCAGACCATAACTTTCATCTCAGAGCTCATATTTGAGAAAATAAATAATCATTGAAAAGTCTTGAGGATTATAATACATATTTCCACCCATAATTTTGAATTGGGCAATTAAATCTCTCTAAAAGTAATAAAGAGATTTATGTGGTAGTAAAACAGTGAAAATGACAACATGTAAATCTTGTAACTTTTCACTTAGAATTCAGTTTAAGTAATGAGTGCAACCATTGGAAATATTTTTTAGAGAGGAATACATCAAGCGAATCATAATTTGAAATTTTTGTAATGTGTCCTTAATAAAGTATAAAATAAATAACCTATATTCTAATGGATGAAATGTTTAATGATATGCATGTTCTAACAAAAATTATTATGCACATTTCTTGCAGAATTAGAGGTACAAAAAGGCCACTTTGGTTATTATATGAAAAATGGAGTTATGGAAGATGCTTAGGGATATTATAGCCATGAGGAAGAGATCATAGGTCCACATGTTAGCATGGAGAATGTTGAAACTTAGTCAAATGGAAGAAGATATAGGCAAGAACCTATCACTATGATAAGCGTGCATAGAGAAGTGCATAGATATAGAGATGATAATGAAAGGATTATGAAGGCTTAGGAATAGATACTTTAGAGATTGAGCATGTTTCATAATAAAGTCAACAAATAATATGGAACCAAGCAAGAAACAAGTGCTAGACAAGTGTCAGCATCTACATCCCATAGGAAAAGGGATGATCATGGAAATTATAGGAAGTCAAGAAGCATGAGCATGCTCCATCATTCTCCAAATAATTCCACTAGGATAACTCATGCAAGTTATTGGCCAGGGAGTAGCCCAAGTGTGTCTCCTATTCAGAGGAAAATAATAATACCTAAAGAAGACATCTTGAAAGGTGAGCTTAGGAAGATCAATCGACCAACTTTCAATGGTGAGCATAGGAAGGGAGAACAAGTTGAGGCCTAACTTTTGGAAATGAATAAATATTTCCAGTTGCATGATTACCCCTCCCGGGTAGAAGCTAGAATTTACACCTACCACTTGCATGAAAAGGAAGCCATGTGGTGGGATCATCTTAAGAAAGTCAAGAACCTTGATGACAAGAGGATCTCATGGAGGCAGTTCAAGGCATATTTCCAAAACAAATATATGTCCGAGCATTACTATGAAAGAAATATGAAGGTGTTATTTTAACTCAAGTTGGAAACCATGAAAATGGAAAAATATGAGAAGAGATTCTTTTAGTTGTTGAAGTATTTTGACTTCATCAAGGATGAGAAAGTAAAAATACAAAGGTTTCTAAGTTTGTTACCCTCCTATAGTGAAAATATTCAATATGATAACCCTAAGACTTTGGACGAAGCCATAGAGAGATCTAGGATATTTATCAGCAAAGCAAAGGAAGGACATTCTCCCAAAAGGCTTGGAATGAAAAGATGAAGGGTAAAAATGATCAAAGGAGGAAATGTTTTAAGCCACCCATTTTCAAAAATAAATACCAAACAAATAAACAAGCTCAAGCAACCCAAAATGAACACAAGATTGTATATTAATGCAAGAAAAGGCCAAGGAATCATCTTGTTCAATGTTGGGGATGTGAGGGAAATCACTTATATAGGGACTTCCCTCAGAAAGGGGAAAGAATGAGGACTATCCAAAATGGAGGATGAAATAGTGGAATACATGGGAGGAAACATGCCAAGGATTTATGCAGCCTTGGACAACAAGAAATTTGAATACCAATCCCCCACAATTGAAGTAGGAGGTAAGATTCATAACCATCCATATCAATTTTGATTGATTCTGGATCTAGCCCAAGTTACATAAATGATAACATTGTTTAAATATTTCACTTACAAAGATGTAAGCATAATAAATCTTGGTTAGTTCAATTATCCATGGGGGCTAAGAGGAAAACCAATGAGTTGGTTAAATATTTTCGGATAGACATGATTGGACTCAACAAAAATATAGATGTAAATATCATACCATTGGGTTCATATGATTGTCTAATTGGAATGGATTGGTTGGAAAAAAACCATGTTGTCCTAGACTGTTACAGCAAGACAATCACATGTCTTGATAAAGAAGGGTAGCATGGAAATATTCAAGGAATTCCAAGAGTTGTTGTTTCTAGAGAGATTTCAACTATGTAGTTGAAGAAGTTTTTTAGAAATGGATGTCATATTTTTGCAACCTAGATGGAAGAGGAAGCCAAAGATAAAGTGTCAAGCATTCAAGACCATTCGGTATTGAAACATTTTGAATATGTTTTTAGAGAAATAAAAGGATTTCCACCAAAGAGAGACATTGATTTCTCTATTGATTTAGTGCCAGGAGCTATACCACTGTCCAAGACACCTTACAGAATGGGCACACCATATTTGAAGGAGTTGCAGATGCAACTTGAATAAATTTTAAAGAAGTGGTATATATTCCCAAGTGTGTCACCTTGGTGAGACTCGATTCTTTTTTTGAAGAAGAAAGATGGAACTTTAATGTTGTATATTGTTTTCAGACAACTTAATAAGGTCACCATAAAGAACAAATATAATTTTCAAAGAATTGATGATTTTTTTGATCAACTAAAAGGTGAAAGAATATTTTCCAAGATTTACTTGATATTAGGCTATCATCAAGTGAGGATTAAGGAATAATAAATCAGTAGGATAACATTCAAAACAAGGTATGGGCATTATGAATTCATGATAATGCCATTTGGACTATCAAATTCCCTAGTAGTATTTATACATTTGATGAATGGAGTGTTCAGGGAGTGCTTGAACAATTTTGTAATTGTGTTCCTAGATGACATACTCATCTATTCTATGTCAGAAGAGGAACATGGGAAACATTTAAGAATGATTTTGCAAGTTCTAAGAGAGCATAAATTGTATGATAAGCTAAGTAAGTGCATCTTTTATCAAAAGAATATTCACTACTTGGGGAACATCATTTCAACATATGAGATGACATTGGATCCTAAGAAGATAGAGGTCATTAAGGGATGGCCAGTGCCAAGAAATGTCGCAAAGGTTATATCATTCATGTGTCTTTTCGGTTACTACTGAAGATTCATAAAAGGGTTTTCAAATATTGCAAGTCCAATCACTTCTTTTCAAAAGAAGAGAGTGAATTTTGAATGGACTTCCAAGTGTGAAGAAAGTTTTTAGAAGTTGAAGGAAATATTGAAAAGTGCACCAATATTGAATATTGTAGATCCGGATGAATATTTTTTTATGTGCATCGATGCATGCAAGGTAGGTCTCGGTGGAGTCCTTAGTAAAAAGGATCATGTGGTATGCTATGAATCCATAAAATCAAAGGATCATGAGAGGAATTATGCTACAGATGATCTAGAGTTAGTAGCAATTGTACATGCATTGAAAATGTGGAGGAATTACCTCATGGGTAATAAATTTGAGCTAAGAGTAGACCATTTTGGTTTGAATCATTTGTTTGGACAACCAACACTAAATTCCAGACAAACTAGATGGTTAGAATTAATGAGTGAATATGGATTTGAAATTAAGCATATAAAGGACAAAGAAAATCAAGTGGTTGATGCACTCAACAAGAGGGAACATGAGAAGCATGTTGTAGCCATTAGCATGTACAAAACATATATGAAATAAAAAATTGTTGTAGTAGCAAATTTAGATCACCAATATCTCAAAATAAAAGAGATATTACAACAAGGTAAATTTCAACAGAAATTTAATTTTTATGAATTGAAAGAAGATGGGATTATCATGTACAAAGGAAAAGCATATGTGTCGAATTCTAGTGATATGAAAAATGCATTTTTGAAGGAAATGAATAATGTGCCATATGTCAAACACCCAAGATATCAGAAGACAATTGTAGTTGTGAGAAGTCAATACTTTTGGACATGAATGAAAAAGGAAGTGGATAATTACATATCTAGATGTACGGAATGCCAAAAAGTTAAGATTGATCATAGGAATCAAATAGGTTTTCTAGAACCATTTCCCATTCTGGAATCAAAGTGGGAAGTTGTCACAAATGATTTTATTACTAATATTCCCAAAACAGTGAAGCAACATCATTCCATCATGGTGGTGGTGGATAAATTAACTAAAGTAGTTCATTTTATTCTAGTAAATACTACACACAAGGAAACAAATATTTTATAAATATATATGAAAGAAGTTGCTAAGATACATGGAGTTCCTAAGACAATAGTTTTAGATAGAGATCCAAATTTTACTTCCAATTTTTGGAAGGGTTTGTTCAAAGGATTTGGAACAAATTTAAATCTCAGTACAACATATCATCTAAAGTCATATGGAAAAACAGAGAGGAATAACAGGGTAATTGAGGACATGCTCAGATTGTATGTGATGAATCATCCATAAAAGTGGAAATATTATATCCACTTAGTGAAATTTTCCTAGCATAATGGGTATCAGGCCTCATTAAAAATGAGTTCATTTGAAGCATTGTATGGAAGAAAATGTAAAAATCTGGTGAGTTGGGATAATCTATGAGATAGAGCAGTGGTTGGGACAAAATTGTTAAAGGAAATGGAAGAGTGGATGGAAAAGCAGAATTTGATGGTTGCCTAGGATACGAAAAAATGTTATGCAAAAAATAATAGAGTGTTTAGATATTTTAAAGTGGGAGAACATGTGTTCTTAAAAGTGAAGGAAAAGCGAATTTCAATAAGATTAGTTAGTTTCCCAAAGTTGGCAGCAAGATATTGTGGGCCTTTTGAAATATCAGAAAAGATAGGCATGTTACATACATGATAGCATTTCCTACATCCATGAGACTATATAATTTATTTTATGTATCATTATTATAGAAATGTATGCCTAACCCTAACCACATAATTGATTGGAATGTGATCGAGGTGGAGCAGGAAGAGGATTTCCGAGTGGAACCAATACACATCTTGTATCGAAAAGTCAAAGTTCTCATGAACAAAGCCATAGGGATGGTTAAGGTTCAATGAACCTTCTATGGTTATGAATATACTACATGGGATCAAAAATAAAACATGTGCGAAAAATACCCATAATCTTTTGACAAATTTGAAGAAAACAGAATGCAAGACTCCATTTTGAACAATTAGAGTTTTGGAACCACATCTCAGAGTCCTAGTCAACTGTGATGGCGACCTTGATAAAATAATGGATCATTCCTTAGGTTAACCTTGATAAATGGATTTTTCATCCCTTGGGTTATCCCTGATAAACAAATGGTGCATTACATGGGTCGGCGAGTTGATAGGAACATGAGATTATGGTTGGAGTTGTTGTTGGAGTTGTTAAATTGCATTATTTTTATTTCTAAGTATTGTGATGTAAATTTGCATATATGTATATCAACATAGAGTGCACTGAGGATGACACAAAATTATAGGGGAGTGGGAATGTAACATCCCTACTATAATCCCTAGTTTAATTAATGTTTATGTAGATATAATGTGTGGCTATGGCCAAAGAAATGCAATATGTGAATTGTATTTCTATGTTTTAATAATAAAATGTGATATCAAATGCTAAGGGGACATCGACAAGAGATGAGGGTTAAATTAATCTAAAAGAGGGGGAAGGGTCTAGGATAATGGCCAAGAGGAGTCCAAGGGGGAATTACCCATGTATATTAATTCAACGCATATTCCTAAATTTTCTATTTGTATATGAACCTTCTAATTCGTGGTTGAGTGTTCCCAAATCCAATCATTGAATACATGTAAGAGGGTGGGTGTGAGTGGTCACATCTCAAAGTTATTGGGAACATGAGAAAATATTAGAATCAACTTGGGGAAGTGTGTGTGATCCAGGAGGATGTAAAAGGGAAAAAGTTAAAAGTCCTCAAATCTCCAAAAAAAAAAAATCAAGTCAGATAGCTCGTCGTAATATTTCCAACGATGCAAACGACACCTCAAACAGAGTCTAAATGAACAAGTTATGGCGAGTCAAAGTTTTAGTCAACCTAGTCAAAATCAACATGTCCGTACATATAACGTAATCACCATCTCGTACAGGGTGACATCATGATGAAATCAACAAGATGATGTGGCAGCACCACATGCTTCCATCTGTCACCTATTTTTGTCATTTTGGGCTACTCAATGGGCCAGTAAAAATATGCCACATGGCACCCCCTAGGAAGTGCCACATGGCACCACCCAAGAGCCACCACATGACAACATGAAAAAGCGATAGTTGGTTCCCACTCATATACTAATTGAACAACACACAGGCTTGATGATTGGCTAGACTCGGTGAATGGAAGGGTGCCACATGACACCATGTGGCACCCCACAAATGCCCAATGAGGGCTGGGTAACAAAAAAACTGAAAAAATATAAGAATGGTCGATGACCCCCATATCTAGAAGGTATAAAACCCATATCTCGGCATAATCCCATACTATTCGTACAAAATACCTATGAGCATTAAAAGGGGGTTGACAAATTTATGGTCATGCACCCATCACCATCAAGGGTTGGCGTCAAGCTATAGTTAGCAGGAAGCTTCCAGGTAAAATATATGTTGGCTATTTTAAAATGGTGGTTATACCATAATAAAATTAAGTTATAACAGGTTTCAGTTAAGGGGAGGCATGCGGGTTGCACCCCAAGACCTCCCCAACTATAATCTCTAAATTTATACCAATCACCAAAGTGCCAACGGGCGGACTTAGTAAGTCCGCTCACAAAATTTATTAAAGCTAAAACTTTATCCATGGATCGAAGATTTTTCCCAGAGACCGTACAATGGCACAAATTTCAATGCATAGTTCTGTCATTGTTCCAGATTGGTGGCATGAAAATCAAGGCGAAGATCCCATGAGGGCCTTGTATGAGAAATGTCATATTTGGATGATTTGACAATCGTTTGTACACATTTTCTTGCCATGAGTCCACCGATGATGTCTATTTTTTCATCTGGTCAACATATCTAAAGGTCATTTTAATACTTAATGTATAATGATGTATTTATGCCAATTTTATTGCTGATAATAATAGAAATCCTCTCCACTTTGAAGTAGGTCTAGAAGACGTAGTCCATGTTGGACGAACTTTGTTATCAAACTATTGTGTTATTGTCTCATTTCTCTTATTTTATCCATATTTATCCCTTCTTTAATTAATATTTCTCATAATCTTTGATTCATGCTCTTAATATGATTTAAGGAATTTCATCAATGGAAAGATCTTGGATCATGTTGGCATCATAATAGTCTTCTTTGACTTGAATTGCGAGTGTGAATTCTTACCAGGGCCAAGCTCAAAATAGGTGAAGGAAAACTCAAGACTTTCAACCCAGGGATAGGACATGCAACTCGAGGAAGGGAAATGGATGATGAAGAGAGGCGTTTATAGCATGAGAAAAACTTTCACAAGATCTTCTACTGGAAGTCAAACATGGTAGAAAAATTGTATGCATATTACAAGAAGAGAGTTGCAGAGACGTAGAAGAATAAGATAGTTAAAGAAGAGGATAATTATTTAGTGAACCATGGAAGTGGAGGGTATCCTCCTGATCCTCCATCACCATATTCAAGTTCAATTTCTTCTTCCTCTTCCTCTCATTCTCATCATTCTATTTTTCATCCAAGTACTTCTAAAAATCCATTGTTGAAACTAGATGTGAAATTTAATTTTCCATGTTTAGTGTAGAAGCTTATGCAGATAAGCTTAGTAATTGGATGAGACAAATCAAGGTTTACTGTCATGTACAAAATATCGAAGAGAAAGAGGTGAATATATAGTTGTCTTATATTCATCTAGAAGGCACAAACCTTGTTTGGTGGGAGAGAAAACTTCAAAAAGGCAGCAAGCATAATGGTAAACTCATTTCTTCATGGTCTGAATTTACATCTGCATTGAAAAAGAAATTATATCCACTTGGATATGTTCAAAACACCATGATGGAATGGAAAAATATAAGATAGGGTAAATGTCATAATGTGCGTAGTTTCACAGAGGAATTTAGGAAACAAGCACTTTCATTAAACATTCCTTTATATTCTCATGAAACTTTGATGAATTATATTGGTGCACCCACAGTTACATTCGACATACATTGTTATTATTTAACCCCAAAAACTTAGATGAAGTGTGTGTGTAAGAAACTCACCTTGAAAAAAGGTAAAATAATGTACAGGAACACCACCCAAAGAAATTTTCCAAGTTCAAGGACAACAAGTTCAAAGGAAAGAGAAAGGACAACAAGGAAGTGACAACAAAGAAAGAGGAAGGAAATACCTCTTGCACTCATTGCAAGAAAGATGGGCATGATGATGAGCACTGCTGGAATCTACATATATATCTAAAGCCAAATTTATTTGGAGGAAAAGGGAAGCCAAAAATGGTTGCAACAACACAAGAAGACCTTGGTTATGATTCAGTACATGAGGTGAGGATTACAACCGTGGGAGTACAAGATAATAGTTCATTTCATGCTGGTTCAAGTTCCACTAATACATCTCATGATCATGAAAGAAGAAGAAGTGGATTATTTCATATTAGAGTTTTATCTAAACACACAAATATTGACACTCTATTTGATATAGGTTCTCAATTGAATTTTATCTCAAAAACTATTGTTAAAAAGTTGGTCTGAGAAACAAAATCTCATCCTAAACCATACCCTCTTGGTTCGGTAACTGATAATGCAAAACTAAATGTTACTAAGAAGTGTAGGGTTATATTTTATATTGATTCAAAGTTTATAGATGAGGTTGATTTAGATGTTTTCCCACTTGATAAATGTGGCATAGTTTTGGGAATCCTGTACCTTTATGATAGGAATGAAATCTTCTTCAAAAATGAGAATAAATACCATATCACAAAACATGGAGTGGAATACATTGTAAGGGCTCATTATATGAAAAGAAACACAACTCTTGTTAGTGCAGACCAGGTGAAAAGACTCATAAAGATTAATAATAAATATGTACTCATGGTTGTAAGGGAAAAATATGCGGAGACATCTTATGCTTTTAGGGCATGTGATCCCTCTCACAAAGATGAAATGATTGATGTTATATCTAACTATGATGAAATATTTAAAAAACCAAGTGGATTGCCTCCCAAGAGGGAGATTCAGCATGAAATGCATATTCAACAAGATGTCCCTCTTCCAAATGTGGGAATGTACAGGATGTCAGCTATGGAAATGGAATAAATCAAGAAGTAGGTGCAAGACTTATTGGACCATGGGGTCATTTGAACTATCTTGTCTCGTTGTGGTTCTTTGATCGTGTTGGAGCCAAAGAAGGATGGCACATGGATAATGTGTGTTGTTACCAATATCTCAACAAGATCACCATAAATAACTGCTACCTTTTTCCTAAGATAGATGAATTGTTGGATTTGATGAAGAAAGAGTGTACTTCATCAAGCTGGATTTAAGGAGCAGCTACCACTAGGTCAAAATTGTAGAAGGTGATGCATGAAAGACTTCCTTCAAAACAAAACATGGTGTTTTTTAATGGCGTGTTATGCCATTTGGGCTTTGTAATGCTTGAACGACATTCATGTGAGTCATGAATGATATTTTTATGCCTTTCCTTGATTATTTTGTGATTATATACTTAGATTACATTCTTGTTTTTAGTAGAACTTGGAATGAACATCTAACACATGTAAAGATAGTATTGTATTTCCTTAAAAAGGAAACATTGTATGTAAAATTGTCTAAGTGTGACTTTGGAAAAGCATCATTAGTTTACTTAGGTCAGATTGTAGGAGGTGCTCAACTAAAGATAGACCCCTCCAAATTTGAATTCATTGTAAATTGGCCTAAGACAACATCAACTACAGAGGTTAAGAGTTTCTTAGGGGAAATTCAATACTAGAGAAAGTTCATTGAAAACTTCTCCTACATTGCATCACCTTTACATGCCTTAACTAGTGTGAAAAAAACCTTCCAGTGGGGAGGAAAAAAAAAAAAAAATTTTGATACATGTAATATCCCCAGGTCGAACCCCACCTGTAAATGTAATAATGTACTTAAGATGGTCAGTTGTTTTATATATTTTTGGCATGAATATTTCATGGCATAGTGCACGCATGTACTGCACAGTAAAATGATGAAATGGGCACATTCCAAGATACCGCGCATGACATCTTAAGTGCATGCGATATCGAGGCCAATGAGACTTTGTGTATATGTTGTGTTTTATAGGCTAGTGATCTAGTTATTATAAGCTAGGATGCTTATGTTTTGATTAGGCCGAAAAGCCTAGATGTTAAAGGCTAGTGGGCCTATTTTTGTATGTCTCATGATTAATATAAAATACACCGTTGCGCACAGACCAACCATGATAAAAGAGTATGGGGGACTAAGCTCCACTAGTTAGGGAAAGGGTGGGTGATAAAAGTTAAGGAAAAAAGGATAAGCTAGGGAGATTAAGCCAAAAAGGAATATTATATTAATATTTATTAAGTATAAAGTATGGATAATTATTTTATCCTAAGTTCCAAAGTTGGGGACAAGTGGACCAAAGTAGCTCCCAACATGACAAGTGTCAAGTTGGGGACATGAATACATATTTTTGGGACTTACTTCATTTCCCATATTTTCCAACATTCTTGCCATCATTCCTCCCCTCATTCAACCATCATTCAACCATTATTCCATGACCATTCAGACCATTGAGCTATCCTTCATATCTTCATGACTGTGCCTGAACCTATATCCATAGCCATATCTATTTGTGTAGTTGATTATCTTGGGAGCTAGACTGAAGAAGTAGGTTGTCAGGCCCATGGGATATTGAAGAGGCAGATTGTCAGGCCCATGAGAAACTTCTCTCTGGTTGAGAGAATTGTTGGGAATTGATTTCTTGAAGGTGTTAAACTGCAGTTACAGTTCTATGAGACTTCCTATCTGGCCTGTTGCTGAAGCCTGAAAAGGAAGTGGGGCAGTCGAAGGACTATTGAGCAGAGAAGGGACACACTTCCTGGGTGGGACAGGTATGTGGGAAATGAGGGACTGTAGGTTGTTAGTTTTATTTGGTACATGAGACAGAGTATTTCTTCTTGTATATGATCCTTTAGCTTGGTTAGGAATCCCTTTACCTGGGTGGAGTTTAGTCCCAGCTCAGGGGTGACTCACTGTTGAGAGTGATGAAAAATGTGGTCTAAGCCTGGGAGGTTCATGGAAGGTCTACATGTAGTTGGTGACATTTTTACCAAGATAAGTGCCAATCGCGTGATAAATTTACATGTTGCATTTTTATTTATGTGCTTATTTCTATGGGTTATCATATGTGTATTTATAACTGTGTTTATTTTTATGGGTATTTCCTGTATATTATGTATGTATATGTTTACTATTATTTTAGTGTGAATCTATGTATTTGTATGTTTACGTTTTATATATAATGCTTTTGCAAGAGTTATGTGTGTATACATATTTTAATTGCATGCAGTTCGAAACATTTATGTGGCATAGCTCAGTTAGATATTGGGTATGTTACAGTATGTTCCATTGAGAGAACAAGAGTGTTCTCTCGTGTAGCGTGGCCCGGCCTAGGTGGTCGGGGATGTTACAATACATATGAACAGAAATATCAACACTACACTAGTTCTATCTCAAACTTACCTACAACAACCATTTGAAATCGATATTGAAGCAAGTGCTTATTCTATGGGAGAAGTCCTAATGCAACAATGTAATCCCATTTGATTTCATTTTGAAACTTTTTCTAAGGTTTTTTTTAACTATCCTACATATGACAAAGAACTGTATGCTTTGGTACAAAGAATGGAGAAATGGAAACACTACTTAATGGGAAAGGAAATAATCATACACATTGATCACGAACCTTTTTAGTATCTCTAGTCACAGAACAAGCTACAATAGTCAAGACACTACAAGTGGATGGGATTCTTACAAAATTTCCATTTGGTTATGAGATACAATAAGGGTAGAAGTAACAAAGTTACAAACATGCTTTCTAGATGTCCTATTTTTGCATCCATTGTTTTGAAGAATGTGTCCTTAGCTAATGATAGTTATATTGAACAATATACCAATGATGAATATTTCAATAATGTATATTAGAGGCTAAACCGTGGTTCGCAGGTGGAGTATTTTTATGTGCAATATAAAATACTCTACCATATGGGAAAATTTTATATTACAGACAATGAAAGAGTGCATGTAATTAGGGAAGCAAACACTTCCATTGTATCTCATAATTTTGGAGTAGGTAAGACTATGGAACATTTGCAAAGGTTTTTCTACTGGCATCGAATGAATGATACTGTAACCAAATATGTAAAGGGGTCCATGTTGTGCTCAACTTGTAAGCCCACTAATAGAAAACTGAGGTTGTGCACACCAGTTCATGTTCCTTCTCATCCTTGGTGAGGTATTTCCATGTATTTTTTAGGGGGGTTTCCTTTGTCAAAAAGGGGTCATGACTACTTGTATGTAGTAGTGGATAGGTTTATAAATATTTGTGTCTTGATTCCATGTAAAAATAATATCATCATCGAGAAGACTGCTCATCTTTGTGTTCATCATGTATGGGTCCACTTTGGATCTCCCACATCCATTATCTCAGATCGAGACACTCGATTCCTTGGAGAGTTTTGGACAAGCTTGTGGAGAATGATGGACACCAAGATGAAGAGAAGTACCTCTTTCCATCCATAGATCGACAACCAGACATAGGTTTTCAACAGAACGATGGTTCATTTTCTTCGAGGCTATTGCAAAAAAAATCCCAAGTTGTGGGATGATCAGATACAGTATGTGCATCATGAAAACAACCAAGCCTTTCACTCTTCCACACAGAGTTCACCATTCGAGACATGTTTTGTGTATTTACCTAAGGCTCCCTTGCACTTGAATTTTGGAAAATATGTCGACTCAAGAAAACAAAGAGATGAAGACATAGCACGCAAGTTCATTTAGAGGATCCAACAGGTACATCAGATAGTCCAGGAGCAGTTGGAAAAGAGTCAAGAATAGTAAAAAGATCACCATGAAAAGAACATAGTTGATCATCGGTTTCAAGTGGGAGATAAATTTTGGCTCCACGTCACCAAGGATATATTGAAGGGAGAAGGAAAGAATCTTAAACCCATCAGATATGGACCCTTCACCATATTGGAGAACATTTGTACAAATGCCTTTCACCTCGATCTACCACTGTACATGAAAATACACTCAGTTAAAAACATAGAGAACATGAAACTTTATGAGCCTCTGATGATCATGGATCAGCAGGAGATTGTTTCAGTAGCTTCAGTAGACAAGTTTTATCCTAAGTACATGGAGGATTTGAAGGAAGATATAATCCTAGACAGAAGGACATGAACTTGACACAGAGGTGATGTAAAATATATTCAAGTGGGGCTGAAGGGAAGCCATCCAAGTAAAGCACGATGGATTGAGAAAGAGAGAGTGAGGGAGAAATTCTCTGACCTTCCAGTTGACTGATGAGGCTTTTGGAGGACCAAAATATTCTTAGTGGGGAGGAATGATCTAGGAGGATCTAAAAGGGAAAAAATTCAAGGACCTCAAATCTCGAAAAAAACATCACCAAGTTAAAGATCTCATTGCAGGATTTCCAATGGTGCAAACGAGACCTCAAATGGATTCTGAACGAACAAGTTATGGTCAGTCAAAGTTTTGGTCAACCAAGTCAAAGTCAACCTATCCATACAAATGACATCATCACCATTCCGTATAGGGTGATGTGAGCATGATTCCAGGCTGACATTAGCAAGTTGACGTGGCAACACCACAAGTTTCCATGTGTCACCTATTTTTGGCATTTTAGGCTACCAAATGGGCTAGTAAAAACATGCCACATGACACCCCCATGAAGCAGCACATGACACCACTCAGGAGTTGCCATGTGACAACATGACAGCGTGATAGTTGGTTCCCACTCAGTTTTTGAATGGATGAAATGAAAGCTTGATGATTGAAAAACATGATGAATGGAAGGGTTCCATGTGGCCCAATCATAGGGCACCACATGGCACCCCGCAAATTCCCAATAAGGGTTGTGTAACAACAAAACAAAAAAAATATAAGAATGGTTCTTAGGCCGACCGACACCATACCGGTCGAAGGATTCCATATATGGCAGGTATCACTCCCATATCTTATCAAAATACCATACTATCTTACCAACGTACCCGCGACCATTAAAAAGTGGGTCGACAACCATATGGTGTGCAACCATCACTATCAAGTGCTAGTGCCAAGCTATAATTAGCGGGAAGCTTCCGGGTAAAATATACATTGGATATTTTAAAATGGTGGCTACACCATAATAAAATTAAGTTATAATAGGTGCCAAATAAGGGGAGGTCTACAGGTTTGACCTTGGGACCTCCCCAACTATACTCTCTAAATTTATACCAATCACCAATGGGCCAACGGGCAGACTTGGTAAGTTCATCCACAAAATTTATTAAAACTCAAACTTTAGCCAAAGCTCGGGGACCGTGTCCAAAGACTGTATGATGACACAAATTTCAATGCCAAGTACTGTCATTATTTCATATTGGTGGAACACAAATCAAGGTACAAGAGGGCCTGGGATTAACAATGTCATATTTGGACGATTTGACAGTCATTTCTACACATTTTCTTGCCACGAGCCCACTGGTGATGTCTATTTTTTCATCTGGAAAACAAATATCAAGGCTATTTTCAAACATGAGGTATAATGATGTATTTATTCCAATATTATTGCTGAGACTAATAGAAATCTTCTCCACTTTGAAGTAGATCTCGAAGATGTAGTATGTCTTGGACGAACTCCTTTATCAAACTATTGTGTTATTGTATCATTTATCTTGTTTTCTCCATATTTATCCCTTCTTTAATTAATGTTGCACATAATATTTGATTCATTCTCTTAATGAAATTTATGTAATGTCATCGATGGAAATATCATGGATTAGTGTGAGTCAAGAAAGCAATTAAAAGGGAGAAAAATCATATGGGTTGGGGCAACAATTTTAATTAGTCAATTTTTGTGCACGAGGAGCAAGTAGAGATGAAGAAAGAGAGATTGGAGTTGGTGCAACCATGGAGGGTGAATTCTATATCAAACTAGAACGTATTGAAGTGTATTTGGAGCTCGAAACTGAAGAGTCAAGTTGCTAGGCCTAAAGACTGAGCTCTTGTGTGAGTTTCACTATAAAAACTATTGGTTTTTGTTGGTTTGTTTGTAGCTTCCTAGAAACAAGTTCCCTTGAGTTCCCCACTGAGAGATTCCTATACACCCATGCTAAAGAGACATTGATAAATGAATGGGATGCTCAAGGGAATAAGATCGTTGAAAGGGTACATTCCTTGGGGTGAGCAAGACAAGAGGAAGAGAGCTAGTAGAATATCAGGATAGTTGTAGGAATATATTAGTGGGTTGTGAGTTTTATGAGCTGTGAGTGGATTGTGAGAGACCACCCTCTTTTGTGGATTACTATCCTCAGATCGGGCATGACTAGCTGATGATATTTGGAATAATCAAGTCTATGGTTGGTGCTATAGTAGAACCCCCCCCCCCCCTATGGAATACACTAGGGTTCAATATGTAGGCAGATCTAACCGTCTAAAAGTCTCCTACTCTTTATAGCTACCCCAGCTATACCCATATCCATGCATGGAACACATTGGGTAAAACGATCTGGTAACTCTAGCTTAAATTCCATGTCTGGTGTCGATCCTCTTGTGTTTGATCACTCCTCGACTACAATTCTCCTCCCAAGGCTGACCTACATTCACATATAGACAAACAAAGAGCTACGAACATGCATTTCATATATGAATTAGTGGGTTAGATGTGACAATAACATAAATCAAATATAGATATTGTACACATCATATGACGGGACAGAAAAGGTATTCCTTTTATATTAAATCTTCACAAAATTCACTTACAACATGATATCGACACTGCTCCTTGAACTTGGTCCTGGGCTCCTCTTTCCATGCACCAACTCCTTCCATGTCTTCTTCCCCTCTTCAGTTATCTCTAGGAAAATGGCAACGGTTTTCAATGGGGAAAAGGGGGAATATAAAAATGGGCAGAGTTTCTATGCTCTTATGCTTCTTTTTCAAATAGGACCCCAACCCCTTATTTTATAGGCCAAAAGAGACAATAATGGTTGGGGTAACTGGATATGGGCAGTCAAATGGTTAAGTAATGGCCCAAAATCCAAAATCCTATGTGAATTTTATTTTTCACGATAGTTTGTGAGTGTACGCGAGTTGTAGTGGCTCAGCAAGCATGTATACGTGGGTTGTAATGGTGTAGGGTGCATATGCCCTCAAAAAGATGGTTTTTAGAAGAGTTGTTCAATGGTGGCTTGGAAAAAATGGCAAGTGAGATGGCCTGATGCTAGGTATGCATGTCTGGTGCAGTTTAGGGTTATAACAGAGTTTTGGTAATAACCATGGTTGTGACCAGTGTACAGATAATGTTCTTGTTGAGACATCATTGAATGAATCCCATAATAGGATGTAATGGTTTGGGCTTGTGTCACATTCCAAGGATTTTCGGAAGGGTTTCCCCCTGCCAATCCAATGGGCATAAGCGATGAGCCTTTCCCAGGGTTCCAATGGCTATGGAAGGGGTTTCCCCCAGTCAACATCCCTGACAAGGGGACTGATCCCTACCATGGAGTCCATGGTTCTTATGAGTAAAAAATTCCTAAGGTTTCCCCATGTGCAGGAATAGTACTCTGCATAGGATTTTTTTGTCCATAACTAGGGTTGCCCCCGACCGAGATGGAATCTAATGAGAATGTGTTGTTTCCAAATGCACTGAATAAAGAGAATGATGTCGAACCAACCGACATGTTATAAGAAGGAAGTCCTTGACTACCTGCTCCAAACGAACTATGGTTTATGTTCATCCTGACGGAGTGCTGGTGATCACTACCGAGTGAAGGGGACGAAGGAGTTATATGACCCCCTCCATAAGTGAAAGCATTATAAGGAGTTGAAGTGCCCCCCATGGATCCTTGTAGAGGAGCACTTGAGCTCCCTGCCCCGAGACCTAAATTCTGTAGATTGGAGTAGGAAAGTAAAGGGATTGTATTGAAGCTAGGCAAACCGTATGAGAACGGAGAGCCTGTCACACTTTGGGTGAACGGAGCAGTGATCACTGCCATAAAATGAATCAGACCATTTCCTAAGGTAGAGGAAGTCAAGACCATAGTGGCCCAGACCAACAAAAGTCGGTTAGGAGGTGGAACACCCCCTATAGTGACAGTCGTAGAGGAAATATGAGTATTCCTTGAAGAAGTAGCATCATTTGTTTCCATCGCTGCTTGTGACACTACCTGATGCTCGTAAGGTCGAACCTGTATGACGATGGGCACCGATAGATCAGTGATTGAAGGGTTATATGGACTAAGAGCTTCCACTCCAAGGTCAGAAATGATTGGTTCCTCTGGAATCAAATGTTCTCCTCTTGGAGATGAGTCAAGAACAGTTTCCTATAACCGGGTTGCTTCAAAAGACCCTTGTTGGTTTCATTTTTTCCTTAGCAGTGGCAAGGGTGGCTCGAGATAAACCAGTGGCAGGCCCAAAAGCCTTCGTGACTAGAGGAGATCTTGATCCTCCACTGTGTGAGAAGATCAAAGACACATTAGGGAAGTCTATAATCATTTAAGAACCAACACACACTAGAAAAAAGTTCCTATCTGATAAGACAAGAAGATCACTAGCTAGTTGGAAGAATAGTTACAATGACCAACACTAGAGCAACTTACCGGTGCAAGTGAAACTCGAATACAGAAGCAACCTTTGTGTATAATCTACAAAGCATGGGCCGATGTATATCCTAGGTACCGTGGTATACCCCCACAATCACCTATGCAAGTCACTAGAATGATAGGCAACTAGGTTTCCAGCGCATGACCAATCACCAGGTGGGTATAGTCGACAGTCAGGTGGACTGCAATGAGCAAGGTATCAAGCCCGAAACCTATCAAGGGTATCGAAAGAAAGTGTCCCAGAAGATGACTGAGGACCTTGAATGGATTCGAGACCCATGAAGCTCCGTGGAAAATGCGATCAACGAAATCCCAAGATAAGCCCTCTATATGCATTCCCCACTACACTTGGTCCGGCTTTGGAGGGATTATCTCTGCTACCTTTCCGCACACGACCTCCTGTTTAGCCCCTGTGTTACAGGGGGATCTTGGATAAATTTCATGGTTACTAGACTTTCAAACACTCCCTAGCACAGACTCTTTATGTTTGTTTTTGTAGCCTTGAAGAGTTTCCTCTCCAATCCTAAATCAAGGCTCTAGCTTAGACTAAATTAATGAACCCTTCAAACACAAAGTCTAATAAATTTTAATTAGGCGTTAATTTTAGTGGCTGTCTTAAGTCAAAAGGAACGAAAGTGAAACTAGTGATGTTCTTTAAGATATGAAAGAGAAGAGCATAAAATGATACTAGAAACAAAATTACTTCTTTCTTCACAAATAAAGATTTGCCAATTGAAACTCTTTCACCAAACTTTTTGTAACTACTTTTCTCAGATATTTGAAAAGAAAAACTCAAAACAAGATTTCGCTCAAATACGAGCTACTTAATGTCCTAAGCATTCAAGTAAAGAACTTAAGAAAACTTTCTTTTTCCTTGGTAAATAAAGCAACTAACCTAAACTACTCTACCAAACAAAGAAATGATTTTATTTATTTTTATTGTTTTATGCTTCAAAACAAGAAATTCGAAAATGAATTCTTTTCTTTTCTTCTAAAGAAAAAAAGAGAAAAATGACAACAAGTAAATACCAAGAAATGACTTCTAGCCTAATCACAGATCGCAAGGAGTCATTGACAGTACCAAATAGGCAAATCGAATAAAACTCACAAACTTATCCAAAAACCCTATCAAAGAACACACAATAAATCTTTTTGATGAAAAGAAAGCTATTCTGAAATCAAACCTAACCTACAGACTGCTACTACAGAGACCGGGGATATATCAAGAAAACCCCTGAGAAGTGTGACTTCGGATAGGGAAGAGGATGACTGCCTCTCTTTAGAAAAGAAATTCTCAATAGACACACTACTGTCACTTCAAAAACCAGCGTATGTACATGGGTTGTCCAAGGGTAGGGTGCGAATGCATGCGTGCAAGACCACTACAGGCTGCATACAGCTTTGCAACTCCTAAAAAAAAAAAAAAAATGAAAAACAAGCAGTCAAGCACAGGCAGGGAGTACTGGTATGCAATAAAAACATCCCTTAAAGACACAAAAGCTTGCAAAAACGCAGAAAATAGTACACAAACTGATTCAAAGCACCCAAAATAAATATCCCCAAAAACCCTAGAGATATTTGTAGCACCCATCCACGATGCTAAACAATTAATCATTTATTAAATACATACACAATAACAACTTCGTTTTAGCAAAATTTCATTGATTTTCATTTACACAATTCTTCTACATTTCCTCAATGATAAATCTAGATAACATGATGAAATAAGCAGTATGATAACTCTATAATTTAGAACTTAAAACAAAAGTATATACAAAATATCAATAACCAAATACCATCAAAAAATACCTCCACCTTAGCTTGTCTAAGTTCATCGGTTGTAATGTAGTCCTGGGCACTTCCAATCATTATTTTCCCACTTTCCCAGAGTGAAATAGTGAAATCCTTCCTACTAGCTAGGAGCCTAGCCTGCTTCCTAGCTCCAAGAAACCTTTCAGTTTCTTGGCCCTCCGTGCCCATGACTCCAAGAACAACAAAGCACAATGCTCAAAGAAAACCATCATAAGAAATATATCTTCCAAAGACTTCACAACCTCTCATCATGCTCAAACCTCCCAATCCTCCCTTCCTCACCACTTCTCCTCCCTATTTATAAAGTTTCCATACACCCTTCCCCAAGTCTCCTCAACCACCCTCGTTATTATCCATCAACCTCCCTTATCTAGATATTTTGGGAAAATATTAAAATAAAACTAAATATAAATGACTTGCATTAAACAACAATAAATAAAATGAAAAGTCTTTCTTCTCATGCTAGCTAATAAATTTTATTTGATAATTTTCCCCAAAATGTACATAACACTCCACCATGCTCATTTAATTCATCATACCCACCATCTATCAAAGTCAAGAAGGTATTTAATGCTTCTAGATATTTTGTATGCAATATAATTTACATATTCAATAAACATTCAATTAAATATTTAATAATTAATACATTATTTACTTATACTAGTGTACATGGGTAGGGTATGTGTGCGTAGCTAGTGAACACATATCTCATGTATGTACTAACGATAAACAATCATTTCCTCTAGTGCATAGTTCCTATATGATCACCAAGACATGTAGGACAACAGATCAAGTAATGCATCATTTAATAATCTTAATGAACTAAATTACACCAATTCATCAATAACTCATTGTCATACTTAAAATATCAATAGTAAATCAAAGAGGGTTTTAAACATGGTAGGAACCAAGTGAGTAAACAATAGTGGCATCTCTAATCCCCAATCAGTATTCTCAACTAACATCGAAGCATCCTTCCTTCCTAACCTACTTCCATCTTCCATCCTATCCTTTCCTCTATTGGACTAAGCTGGAGCATCAACTATATTGACCTAAATCCAGATAGAACCCGTAAGCAGAAGTGTCATACATCTCGACCAATCTTCCCCAACAGGAAACTAATAGTTTTCATCACACGTCTAGGGGAGCGTGACTTCACATAGCCCTCCCACAACTCTAGGTTTTAGAGGATAAAAAGTGGGCAATACCTCCACCCCTCCTTATATAACTAGGTTCAACACCTGACATCAAGCCCTATTGTGAAACTATTGTTCTCAGAGTCATGTCATTGAACAATCACTCTGGGCAAGTTGTGCATCCTGTCAAAACCACACTTACCACAAATCATAACAATATTTGAAATCATAAGCAAAACAGATAGTATACATTATCTTACCGATGTTTGCGACATCCAGGTTACCTCAAAAATATAGTCATTTAGATCGTACATAGTTCATCAACCTATAGGTTATCTCACTAGTGCTCATATCCCTGCGAAAATATAACAATTTTATGAGAATCTATATTTTTATTGACATTTACAACATAGTTTTGAACCGGTATCTAGGTACTCAAATTACATCACATAGCTATCAATATATATAACAATAATTATTCATGGTATGTAGGTCCACATCTCCATAGACTAAAGTGATAATGTTTAAGAGTCTTCTATAGATAATAATCAAATGAAATACAATTTGGTCATAATGTCATTAGGCTACTTAGGTTTCAATGGGTCATTACAATCTTCCCCAATACGGTCGCCAATTCTGCTATAGTGGGAAACACCCCTCCCTATGGACTACACTAGGGTTCAATATGTAGGCAGATCTAACAGTCTAAAATTATCCTACTCTTTATAACTAGCCTGACTATAGCCCACGTCCATGCATGGAACACAAAGTAAAAAGATATGGTAATTCTACCTTAAACTCTGCGTCTAGTGTCGATCCTCTTGCGTTCGATCACTCCTTGACTACAAGTCTCTTCCCAAGGATGACCTGCATTCACATATAGACAAACAAATAGATACGAACATGCATTTCATATATGAATTAGTGGGTTAGATGTGACAATAAAATAAATCAAATATAGAGATTGGACACATCATATGGCGGGATGGAAAAAGTATTCCTTTTATATTAAATCTTCACAAAAGTCACTTACAACATGAGATCGACACTACTCCTTGAACTTGGTCCTGGGCTCCTCTTTCTATGCACCAACGGCTTCCACATCTTCTTCCCCTCTTCATTTCTCTATAGGAAAATGGCAATGGCTTGCAATGGGGCAAAGGGGGAGTATAAAAATGGGCAGATTTTCTATGCTCTTTTACTTCTTTTTCAAATAGGACCCCAACCCCTTCTTTTAAAGGCTGAAAGAGATAGTAATGATTGGGGTAACTGGCTATGGGTGGTCAAACAGTTAAGTAACGACCTAGAATCCAAAATCCTATGCGAAATTTATTTTTCGCGATATTATGTGAATGTACGTGAGTTGTAGTGGCTCAACAAGCATGTATACGTAGACTGTAATGGTGTAGGGCACGTATGCACTCAAAAAGATGGTGTTTAGACAATTTTTTATATGGTGGCTTGGTAAAAATGGTAAGTGATATGGCCTGATGTCAGGTATGCATGTCTGGTGCAGTTTAGGGTTATAAAATTTGGGTGGAACATCCATCCCAAGTAGTTGGTTGGACAACCATTGTTAAAATATAAGTGTTTATCTATTTTCTATCTTGTATTCATGATTTAAATTTTTGTGCATGATGTTTGTAGATGAGAATGATTTATATGTTTTTGTAATGAACTATTCACTACATTCATGTGTGTGTATTTAGCATGTTGTAGATGCATCCATTTTATGGTTTTAGAAAGTAGCTAAATCTAGTTGAAATTTCATAGTTGAAATCTACAGGAGATCAATTAGTTGTTAAGACAATTAATTTAGTTAGCAAAAATTTCATTTTTATGAGTATTATGCACCATAATGTCCCTCGGTTGGGATGGGGGATGTCACACTATGAATATTTATCTATCACTCTCTTTCACTTTTTTCTTGTTTGTTCTAGTAATAGTGACATATGTGTGATG
Source organism: Picea engelmannii (assembly GCA_009831015.1). Taxonomy (NCBI): domain Eukaryota; kingdom Viridiplantae; phylum Streptophyta; class Pinopsida; order Pinales; family Pinaceae; genus Picea; species Picea engelmannii. The sequence continues at coordinate 2,553,411 of ML777912.1, forward strand.
ATACTTTATGTCAAATATTTTTTGAATGCCTCATAGCTCCCTTTTCCTCCATCTCATCCCAGGACCAAGATTGTATCCTTTATAGCATCAATGCTTGGAGAAACGTTTTTTATGCTTAGGTGAGATTCTTAAGAAATCTAGGGAGAAGGAAACATAATTTATGTTATCATCAAACTTATCCATTAAAGAATATGTCCTAACATCTCACTCTAGCACACATCTTTGCATGGTTTGAGAGATAAAGTTAGCAACCAATATCCTTGATAAAAATAACATATTTTGTAGTCTTGGAGAGTATTTTCCTTTAATTGTATGTTTATATGGATACTGGGAAGCTCCAAATCATTAACATATTAGCCTTAATAATAAGAAATGGATGCAATGATGCTATATTTTCATGTTCTAGAGGTCCATATTGCAAGTAGTGTCTCCTCATTTCTCTTGTAGTTTTTTGATAGAATTATCATCCTTGATCTAAGGATTCAAGATCTACAACAGTTTGTCATTTTATAATAAAATATACAGTGAACATGACTTGCATGGTTAAGTAAAATTAGGATATACTTAAGATATTAATCTAATATCCAATTATTATCATCATATGGATACATAGACACCATCCTCTCTTATATGGGTGTCTGCAAAATTGTTTCATTTTATCATTGTGTTTGAAGTTTTATATTGCCATTTTTAACATTATAAAATTTATGTGGAAAAAATGTGAATTCGTGCTTTAGAATTTTTGTTGTTATTACTTTACATATAACACAACACACATTTGCTTATATTATTATTTTTTATTGAAATTACAACTTATCCATATGATTTGTTAACTTTTAACCTTGCCAACAACAAAAATGCAATATTTTATTTAAAATATTTTTAAAAATATATACCTACTTTGCATTATCAATTAAAGTACAACTAGCGTTGGCTCTCAATAAAAACATAGTAGAGAGGATATAGGAAGGTTAGGGTTTGGAAATTGTAATAGGTTTCAAAGAGTGCAACTTTGTGTGCCCCTATGGAAGTGAGCAAGGGAGGGGGGGGACCCCCTCCTATAGCGGAATGGTAGTAGGATGACGACCAAACTCCAGTTTACCAATTTAAAATTCATCAAGAAAAGTGGGACCTGAAATAGAGATGGATAAGACAAGCAATGAAAAACAATAGGTACATGAGATACCTAATTACTAAGCAACTGATAAATTGAAGTCGAAACCAACCGTTGGAACAATTCATTACCTCCCAAATGCTATAGAAAACCCATGATACGAGACCAGCTGAGAAACAATAGGGGCATACATCTAGCATATCAATGACCATGCCTTCATTGGAAAAATCATGGGAATTTGGACAACTAAAAGAGCTCTAGTTTGGTGGATCAATAATAGATGGAATCCTAAATGGAATATTGAGATTAATCTAGGTTCAAAGGGATTTTTTTATGACAGCATTATCCAATCTATAATATCAAGATAGGGTCTTTAAAAATGGATAGTATTTCTTCAACTCCACAAACATGTACCTCCAACCCTGGATTGAAAGATTCGATCCTAACAAAGAATACTTTATTGTGGTCCATGTATGGATTTGCATGTATTTCCTTCCCTCGGAATTTTGGGAACCAAAAATCCTAGAAGGAATCATAAACTCTCTAGGTTCATTTTTCAAAGTATCTAATCTTACTAAGTAGGTAATATATACTTGATACGCTTACATCTGTGTCTACATGAACCCGACCAAGCCACTTCAAGAAGAAATATTCTTAAGCTACCAAAATGAGGAATGGATGCAAACCCTTGATTATGAACACATCCCCTTCAGATGTTGAAGGTTCCATGAACATGTGCATCTCTTAAGAGACTTCCCTTTGAACCAGAAAAGCCTTGAATCAAGCTACAATAGAAAATATGTTTATGGATTCAAAAAAGTTGCAACTCGCGGGAGACAAAGTTGAACATCCATTCCACAACTTGGGAGTCAAAACAACAAAAAAATCAATAGTTTTGAATCCACATCCAATTTCAATGAGAACCCCAACAACCTGACTGTCAAGGAACCAAGACTGAGGCACAACCTAGAAGCAAGCAAGGAAACATGAAATGAAGAATACAATTCCAAACGAAAAAATACCATTAACTAATATACCCCTGAGAAAGAAGAATTCATGAACGAAGAAAAACAATATTATCCCGAGTCTGAGGATGGAGAATACATGGATCTTGGGGACCTCAATATTCCCTCAATAGCAATGACTTGTTCTTGAAGTGAGCTCCAATCTATTCCTGAGAATAAAATCTATCTCCTCAAGCAAGCTATCAATAGATTAAAAAAACAACCACCACATTCATCCCAAGGTAAGAATCTAACCTCCTCCTCTTTTGTTTTAAAAAATCTCCCATTACAGGACAACCCTCGCTCCACAAAATACAAGAAATGAAGAGGTAGTAAGCCGCACAAATAACTCATCAAAGAGATTGGTGAAATTCCATAAACTTAAGAAGAATATCCCCATTGATGGAAATTCTCACCCCCTCTCCCACTATTCTACCATGAAAGTTGTCTCCTGTAACATTAGGGGTTTGAATTAAAAAATTAAAGACATGATACTCAAGAACCTTTTCAACCTAGAAAAACCATCAATCATCATGATTCAAGAAAAAAATTGCTCTAGTGAAATTGTTTCCAAAATTTCCTCTAGAATATTGTCAATTACCGAAGCCATGTCATCCGATGCCTTAGGTGTTGTTGGAGGTCTTGGAATTATTTGGAACCCCCAACTTGTTTCTGTATCCAATTTATTTTCTTCTCATTTTTCCATGTCTTCCCATTACAGCCTGATTGGTTCCTTTGAATCTGGTTTTCTCACTAATGTTTAGGGTCCCAACCCTCTCCTAGATAAAATCTCTTTTTTATCTTCTCTCCAATTTGAACATAAACTTAATATGGATTCACATTGGATCATACGTGGATACTTTAATATCATCACTTCCCTTGCCAAAAAGAGTGTTGTAATTTAAAGACTTCATTAAGACTCTCAACAATTTCTCTCCCTCATTCAACATATGGATTGGATGGATATAGAAACCAAAAATGGAATTCATACCTAGAACAACATAAGAGGTGGTCAAAAGAAAATTTCTTCAATACTAGACCACTTTCTAGCCTCAACATCTCTTATGCTAACAGGAGTTCCCATCACTTCCAAAAATTTTCCCTTTCAAGGCTTGGATCACTGGTCCATTGAGATGGAAATTGAAATCAAAGGGAGTCATCTCAAATTCCCCTTCTGATTCGAATTCTTGTGGATTGAACACCTAATATTACTTAATAAATTCAAGACCTAGTGGGAGTAAATAGCTCCAATCTCCCCCCCACTTATCTTCTGATTCTAACAAAATCTCAAGCATCTTAAGGGTTGCATAAGAAAATGGAACAAAGACGAGTTTGGAAAAATCTTCAAGGAAAAGAAAGATCTAGAGACAGAAATGCAACATATTAAAAAACCATGATTTTGGAAGGGAACACTAAGTAACTGGTATAGGAAGAAGAAAGGGTACAAGTTAAACTAACATCTTGTAGAAAACAAGAGGAAATTTTATGGAAGAAAAAATATAGATCTAGATGGTTGAAATATGGTGACAAAAAAAACAAATTATTTCATTTCTTAGTAATTCAAAGGAGGGGCCGAAAAAAAAACTCATCCATCAAGAACAATCACAACTAGATTCTCTCAACACATGAAGACATATAACATGAGTTGCTAAATTTTTATAAGAATATGCTCATGGAACCCATTAGGGATAGATGACCAACCATTCAAAAAATCACTCAACACATCATGTGTCTTATGTCCCCTGAGAAAAATGATTTTATCCTTCAACCCTTCTCCTCAGAGGAAATCGAAAGATATGGCATCGAAGTTACCAAGGAAAAATTCCCTTGGTTAGATGGCTTCACAAAATATTTGTTCCAATCATGTTGACATATCATCAAGTAAGATGTTCTGGAAGTAATGGAGGACTCATATATTTTATAACATTCTCCCAGCCCTCGATGCCACCTTCCTCAATCTCATTCCCAAAGAGGAAACGTTTGATGACCCAAGTAAATTCCACCCCATAGCACTTTGTGACATCATCTATAATATCATCACCAAATCCATAGAAAAACATTTAAAATTTCTCCTCCCCTCTCTCATCTCTAGTGAAAAAACTGGCTATGTTGAATGGGACCATTCTAGCCCATGAATTTATTCATTCCCTAAAAATCACTAAAATCCAAACCATGCACATAAAACTTGATATGTCCAAGGCTTTCAACAAAATCAATCAGTAATATATCCAATTGTTACTCCTTGATTTTGGCTTCTCCCTCGGATGGGTAAAGTGTAATTTCTCACCCTCTTCTACCTTTTCTCCCTCCTGAGGTATTCATCAAGGACAACCCCTCTTTTTCTTCCTTTTTATTCTGATGGTTGAAGGCTATTGGATCTTGACCAAGTTTTGAGGATCCTTGGTCATGTTTGACCTATTTTTGGGACTTCGACAGGCTATCAAAGGCGGAGCGCAAGACGAAGCAGAGATCCCGAGATCTCGGCCCCTTTTAGGGCCCTTTTGTGGGATTTGGGATTATGTAATGGGTATGGGAATGTCGGCCCATGGGTTTAACCATGCTTAGGACTATTTTTTAAAGTATAAATAGAAAGCCAGGCGATGTAGGAAAGTGTGTCTTGATACCCTGCTAAGTGCTAAGTGCTAAGTGGAAATTGATTTTGTGCATACTATATGAGGCTTGCAGAGCTAAGTGCAAGTGAGTGTAAGAGATTGAGAAGAGGCTTAGTGTTGTAACCTAGCCTGGGGAAGGAGGATCTAGTGAGGTGCATAGATCTCTTGTCCTCTGCGGAGTAGGGTTTTTGTGGCTCTGTGCATGTAATTGATTGAAGAAGCTAATAAATAAGATGAAGAGTTAGTGGACGTAGCCCTAGGGTAGTGGTGAACCACGTACATGCTTGCTATAGTGGGGAAACCCCTCTACGAACTACACCAGGGTTCTAAAGTGTAGGCATAGCTAACCATATAAATTCTCCTACATTTTATCAACTATCCTAACATTACCCCACAATCATACATAAAAGACAAAGTATAGTGATCCGGTAGGCATACCCTAAAATCTGCACTCGGTGTCGAACCCTTTGATCTTGGTTGTTTCTCGACTACAAGTCTCCTCCAAAGGATGACCTGCATTCACCAAAAGATAAACAAGAAACTACAAGCATGCATTCTATATATGGATTAGTGGTTTAGACATCATAACCAACACATGTAAACAAAATCACGAAGATTGAAGACATCATTTGGCGGGATGGAAAAAGTACTTCTTTATATTAATCTGACAAAAGTCATTTACAACATGAGACTGACACTGCTCCTCGAACTCGGTCCTGGGCTCCTCTTCACCATGCACCAATTGCTTCCATTTGTTCTTCTCCTCTTCAATTCTCTCTAAGGAAATGACAAAGGTTTGTAAAGGAGGAAGAAGGAATTATGGCTCAAACTCACAATGTGGTTATGAAATATTGGGGCAAAAGGGGAATATTGAAATGGTCAGAGTTTCTATGCTCTCGTGCTTCTTCTTGGAATGGGGCCCCAACACCTTAATTTATAGGCCAAAAGAGATAGTAATAGTTGGGGTGACTGGCTATGGGCGGTCAACTGATTAAGTAACGGCCCGAAAACCCATATCCCTTGTCAATTTTCATTTTTCACAATTTTGTGAGTGTATGTGAGTTGTAGTGATGCAGCAAGCATGTGTACGCGGGTAGTAGTGGTGTAGGGCACTTACACCTTCAAAACAATGGTTTTTAGAAGAGTTTTCCAATGATGGTTTGGAAAAGATAGCAAGTAATATGGCTTGATGTTAGGTATGCATGTCTGGTGCAATTTAGGGTTATAACAATGTTGTTTTGCTCTGCTTTGTGCGATGTATTGATGTTTTTATATGTTAACTTGCTTAGTGCTTTGATATAGATGAATGGTATATATATATGTTAATGCTATGTTCTTAATAGTATGGATGAATACTAGATCTGGCCTATGTGGATGTGCTTAGTTATTGAATATAGTAGATCTAGTTGAATACTATAATGCTCTATAATTAGGGTTTAACTTCGTTGTAAACTAAGACTGGATATTGATGAACTATAACTGCTAAGTGGCCTGTTAAGGTGTTATAGTCACATATCTGTGTCCCAGCTAAGGTTGCAGACACTAGGGTCCTGCAACCACCCCTTCCTCTACCTCGGGTGAGACTTCATCTTCTTCGCAGGTGTTGTTGAAAGGGTCATTATTTAGGGATTTTTTGGTGCGCTCTTGAGCGTTGAACCCTGGGTCTACCCCTATGCCAAAAAATGGTTCAATTGATGGGACAAGATTGTAATGTTGAATTTCAACAACTTCAACCTTGGATATTCCAAGAACCATAGCAGGCTCACCCCGTACAAATACTTGACAAAGATGAAGGGGAAGAATTCAAAGATAACCCCCCAGCTGTGGATGATGAACATCACGTAGTCCACCCTGTTGAATGTAATGAAAATACCACACTTTGGAAGGCACTAGGAAGTTAGCGCATGTATCAAGCTACTACTTTCATGTTACCATGGAAGCTACTTATGGCTAGACTGCCATATCACATTCGATCTAGCACTGATCCATAGGATCACAAGATTGAGTATGCAAGGACCTGATCTAAATGAATTCTATCCAAGAAAATCCATAGATCACGCACTAGCACAAGATATCAAGGATACATACAATGATATTGAGAGGGGGACATGAGGCTATAAGGTAGCTTCCATCCAGAATGGTGTAGTGTGCCTAGCATGCCAATTAATTGCAACAAATCTAGTAAGGAATAACTAACCAAAGTAGGTCATAGGTTTTGTCATTGACCTTGCAGGGAAGTGCGTGGAAGGTATATAAATGAATTGGGTGAAATACCTAGTTAATTATCTTAAACTGGATTGTCACGAAGCATAGGATCAGGGCTATGAATTCCATTTTAGTTGGCTTCTGATCCTCATTGCACTTGTTTCTTAGGAAATGCCGGAAGGTGAGACCTTCCTGGACATTGAGCCATTTGAGCTGCTTGTTGCAAATTTCACCACGCTCTGGTACTCGAGCGATATGGGGAAGAAGTGGCAGTCGAACGTAATTTTTTGTACATTTTACCTCTAGCTAAAGAGATCCATCGAAGATGAACCTCACATGACTCTGAACACCCTACATAGGTTTCAAACCTTTATGAAGTTCCACGCAGATCATCGCTTCATCTACATTACAATGCAAGAATATGAACATAAGGAGGATATTCAGTTGTACTACAAGATCATAGAAAAGGACCTTGAGGAGATCACTAAGGATTGGTTGGTAGACCTCTTTATCCCTGCAGATCCTGTAGAGATGTTTGGCCTTGATAGCCCGGAGACCACACAAAAATAACATGATACACCTAGAATAAGAAGAAGGAAGAAGACCGAAGAGGTCCAAGACTTAAGCAGCGCCTCAAAGAAGACTGCCTCACTATCACTCAGTCGAGGGGGTGATGATGAAGAATAAGAGATAAATGGAAAAGAACATGACCAGAGGCAAGGCAAAGTAACACCACCTAGAAATGAGACTAATACCTTGAAGAAGAGGAAGGTTTCTCCCCTGAAACCCTCTTCCTGGGAGAAATCCAGAGCCACCTTGACCAAGATGCAGACTTTACTAACTACTGATGTTTTTGACTTCATCATCACAGCTGTAAACGATGCATCACAGGAAATCATGGAGAAACAAGAAGCCAAGCAGGAGGAAAAGCACAACAGGATCGAGGTTGAACTCTGAGGGGTACAACAGGCCCTTCAGTCCTGTCGCGCAGTGTCCACTATGCACCTGCCATAAGGAGAACCAGAGTTGGGATATGAGCCATCCCAACTCTGCCGACTAGAAGATGCAATCGAAGCTCACCTTTGTCACGCATAAGAAGAAACAGAACAAGCCACCCAGGCCTAAAATCAAGTGCAAGGAGTGCTCATAGAACAACATCAAGTTGTAGAGCAGGAGAAGGTTGATCTCCAAATGAATTTTGAAGAGGAGAAAGCACAGATTTGGAAAGAAAAAGAACAGTTTCTTGCAGAGAAACTCGAAGTGAAAGAAACAATCAACAGAGCGCTCCACTCTATGATAGGATTAGAGCCATAGGAATAATACCCAGTCTCACATCAAGTAGAGAATCTTTCAGAAGCTATCCAACAACTATAACAAATAATAGCATACTTAGAGCTCCACACAGTTCCTAACACTCTGTAGGATGTAAGGGATCAAAGAGAAGTAACTACCCGAAGTGCAATTGAGAGAATGAAGGCCCTTGCCATGGAATGACAACAACTAAGTGATCGCAGTGCCTAGATGTATGAGAAACTCACTGGGAATCCATAGCTCAAGACACTGGAGTCACAGCTCCAAGAGGCGAAGTATCAAGCAGAAACAATACAGGCACAGTTGAAGCCCTTGTTAGTTGTTGAAAGAATGAAGCAATCCAAGAGCAGCGCACTTCCCAGCAGCAGGTCCACACCATTCATAGAAAATTCATGGAAGTGACTCAGAGGCTCCAACCTGTAGAGAATGAGGCTTACCAACTATTCATAGAGATCGAAGGTCGAGGAGCAGAAGTGGAGCAAGTCATCACTGCAGTTGAACAATGCCTAGAGGGACCTCTCAATGAAGAATTCATACAAGAGTTCATTCAACATGAGGTCGTGGCACAGAAACAAGTTGAAGAAGCTCGAGCCAAGCTCGAGGCTTGTGAAACAGAGCTACCTAGATCACAGTGACTCAGAATGAGTCATAGGTGAGTGTTGGGGGCCTGTTGGCCCTTGACCAAGTTTTGATGATCCTTTTTCATGTTTGACCTATTTTTGGGACTTCGATAGGTTGTCGAAGGCATAGCGCAAGATGAAGCAGATATTACAGGATCTCGGCCCCTTTTAGGGCCATTTTTTGGGATTTGGTATTATGTAACAGGTATAGGAATGTCAGCCCATGGGTTTACCCATGCTTAGGCCTATTTTGTAAAGTATAAATAGAAAGCCAGGAGATGTAGGAAAGTGTGTCTTGATACCTTTCTAAGTGCTAAGTGCTGAGTGGAGATTGATTTTGTGCATACTGTATGAGGCTTGCAGAGCTAAGTGCAAGCGAGTGTAAGAGATTGAGAAGAGGCTTAGTGCTGTAACCTAGCCTAGGGAAGGAGGATCTAGTGAGGTGCGCAGATCTCTTGTCCTATGTGAAGTAGGGTTTTTATGGCTCTGTGCATGTAATTGATTGAAGAAGCTAATAAAGAAGACAAAGAGTTGGTGGACATAACCCCAAGGTGGGGGTGAACTAGGTACATTATGTGTTTCTCTTCTTTGTGAAATGTATTGATGTCTTTATATGTTAACTTGCTTAGTGATTTGATATAGATGAATGGTAGATATATATGTTAATGTTATGTGCTTAATAGTATGGATGAATACTAGATATGGCCTATGTGGATGTTCTTAGTGCTTGACTATAGTAGATCTGGTTGAATACTGCAATGCTATGTAATTAGGGTTTAACTGCATTGTAAACTAAGACTGGATATTGATGACATATAACTGTTAAGTGCCCTATTAAGGTGTTACAGTCACAAATTTGTGTCCCAACTAAGGTTGTAGACACTGGAGTCCTACAACCACCCCTGCCTCTACCTTGGGTGAGACTTCATGTTCTTCGCAGGTGCTACTGAAAGGGCCAATAGTTAGGAGTTGGTGCTCTTTTGAGCATTGAACCCTAGGTTTTCCCTTGTGCCAACAAAGGCCTTGGATTTTACCTGAAAATAGAAATTGAAAGTAATATGATGCAAAGACTTCTCTTACATGGTGATACTCTTACAATATCCCACCAACAATTCATGGATGACATAATGCTTATGGGAAATAATTTATCTCAGGAAGCCAAATCCATCAACGAAGTCCTCTCGTACTTCATGGAAGCCTCAAATACTTCTAATCAAGAAAAATATCAATTTTTTTCTGTAACACTCATGTGGTTGTGCAGATCCATATCTCCATAATTGTTTTCTTCCAAAGATCCCCCTTCCATCAAAATATCTTGGAACCCCCTTAATATACAAGGCTATGAAAAAATCCTCATGGGAATATCTAATTTCAAGAATGAACCACATGCTCTCGGGTTGGACCTACAAATGTCTCAACACTTCCAACAAATTGATTCTTCTAAAATCAGTCCTTCAGGCCATGCTGCTCCATCTCTTTTTGTCACTAGCATCCCCAATCACATCATCAAATATATGTGTAATATCTAGTTCTCCTTCATTTTGGGAGGATTTATCAAATATCACAAGTGGGAACTAGTCGCCTGGAATAATATCTACTTCCCCAAACTTGTTGGCATATTGGGATTCAAAGACCCTAGAATCCTCAAATCATCTTGTTATCACACAATCTGTACTTACCCAAATCCTAAAGGCAAGTAGGCCTAGATTGGCATAACACGGAGGTGGCCCGGTCACTATCACCCAAACAAAGTACTTATTTCTCTTTAGGAGGAGGAGAAAACCTCACTCCAAGGGTTACATACCTGGAATTAGTTGGTTGATGAAGGGTACAAGACCATGTAAAACCCACCCCTCTCTCTAGGTCACTCAAGGAAAGAAGTCACTTGGTAAAGTTCAAGGGGGTAAATGAAAATGAGTGGTACCTACCCTTTACCAATGAAAAATCAAACGTTAGAAATAACAATTATTTCAATAATTTTGATCACTGACTTCTTAGATGAATTATGTGTTACTAAAACAAGTTATATAAAACAAAGATAAGATTGCAGTAGCAACAATGTATCCAGAAATTGCAAGTTATGACGACAAAAATGATATAAAGACTTTGCAATTTTATAGTACTTTGTCACTTAAAATTTCAAGATTAAAAAAATTAAATAAGTGACTTCAATGGGTTGTCAAAACACTTCTAACAATAGTAAAATAAATAAGGATGACAACAACAAAACCACTTCAGAAAATTACTTAAGTTAGGTAATTAAACAACTATTTCAACACTTATTGATTATAGCTTTCCTAGTACAAGTTTTGGGTGATCTATCAATCAACAAATGAGTTTAACAGGTTGTAAAAATTGACTGCAACAGTAGCAAATTAATAATCATTACAACAACAAACAAGCTTCAGAAATGTACTTTGTTGAGGAAATTGAACACAGACTTTAGCATTAATTCATAATAACTTTCCTAGTACAAATTCTAGGTAGTTTAGAAGACAGTTAGCATGATGATATTGGCTTCATATCATGGATGTAACTGAGGTTACAACAACGTAAAATTAGTTATTAGTATTTCTATACTAGGCTATAAGTTAGCGCAGGTTAGTAGGATCTTCAAGGAAGAGAGTTTGAAAGTTGTTTTGATCAAACTTCCAACAAAAGAGAGACATGAGACTAGTGCCTTTAGTTTTTATGGATTCAATTATATCAACACATTAACTTGGAGAGACAACAATGATTATACTTTTCTAAAAGGCAATAATGTGGAAGCTTGAAAAGTGGTACCTTAAGTTCTCAAGCACCAAGCCAAAAACAAAAGGTTCGACTAGGGTGTAGGGACTTCTAGGCCATAGTGATTTTTCCTATCCTTAGACTCTTGAAAAATATTTAATGCAATAATAACTAGACAAATCTACTAAAGTGGTGTCACTTTAGGGCTCTATAAGTCTATCTAGACAAGATCTTCTTATGGAAAACTAGCAAAATAAAGAGCAATAAATAAGCACCATATGTTTCTTAGTCCTAGGGTTTCAAGCAAGCAATTTCATAATATTACATATGAACAAGTAAACATACCATAGAAATTTATCATTAAATGAAAATTTCATATTTACTTACTTTACAAAGAATAATCAAGCACAAAAACCCTTTATTTGCCAAAATTTCACCAAGAAATGATCCAAAATGCATCCAGAGTAGCTTCCAGGCAAGTGTACCTTCATAATTTCAGCCAATAACCCCTTTAGGGATAAACTTTAAGTCCACCCTCTTGTGAGAGGTGAGTTATGATCAAAATTAATGTCACTTTTTATTTATTTATACAAAAATTTGACCTTAATTAAGTCATAGGTAAAAAAAGACAAGTTGGCATGGCTAGTTTCTTACAAAATTAAATTATGGACAAAATAAAATAAATTTGCATGTAAAGATCCTCATAGGGTTGATGTCATGCTCTTCTATGGTGACGTTGTACCTCTTTCATGGAATGTTGGGATTAGGGAGTGAAATGTTGGGCCTCTAAAGGCCAAAACCCAACCCACATGTGCCAATAACCTCATGCTTACCACCAAGGTGGCAGCCATTGCATGTAGAAACATTCAGGGCTACATGGGTGACGCCTAAGGCCTCCAAAGGCTAGCGTTCAGGTGGGAAAGGAACATTCTCCTGGGTCTAGGTCCACCAAAGTGCCTCCAAAGGAAACATCCCTCTTATTCCGGACAGGACCCCTTTATCTTCATCTTATCCTCTGGATGGTGTCTCAACATCCATACAATTGGATTTGAGCCCTGATGAAGGTCCAATCTAGTCATCCTTCCATGTACTTGTTCACTGGGCAAGGTCCTACAAATAAAAAAAGTATGCAATCCAGGGTTCCATAAGTCACTTGCATCATAATACACAAAACACATATAATAATTAAAACTCCCAAACATGTTCATTAATTACCCCTAAACACAAACACATGCTTAAAACGTTATGCAAATTGACAATTCTAGGGTTTAGAATGGTCTTACGGAGTCCTATTGGACCAGTCTCCATTAATTCAAGTTTGTTTCTCTAGTGGAGCTTGATCTGTCTCATGCAAGCGTATGAGGTGGTGAAGGAAAAACCTTTGGGCATGGGTTTCATGTGATAGCAGGTAAATGTAACACTCACCTATGGGTTCCTTTGTTCAGGGTGAGATGCACCTTTTCATGGATGAAATTTTTTCCAAGCCCACCAATTTCCTTTTATTATTTTTATCTTTTATTTATTCTTTTAGATTTACTTCTTCATGCTTCAAGGAAAGAGTTGATGGACACCACCCTAGCTTGGTTACTAGCTAGTGGCATTGTCACCCATAAAACATTCATGGAAATGAGAAGGTTGGCTCATGATGAGACCCTCTTTCTCTTGGACATGAAACCAAGAGCCACTACCCTGGATTGGTGACCAATTGGGTGGTAATTTCATACCACTACATGTTCATGGTCATGATAGGTCGACTCATGATGAGACCTCCTATCCACAAAAAAATTCCTTGAGTGTTTTATTCATAAGTGGGTCCCATTTTCTTGATGAGAAGTATTTCAGTTCTTTCTTGGGGATCCCTGGGCGAAGCATCTCGAAGGTTTAAATTCATCTCTTAACTTTTGATAGATACATTTCTCCTTCGACCTTGAGACCCTTCTTCCCATGAGGTAAAGTACAACCCTTTCCAAGTGCATCCTTCCCCAATTCCCAAAAATGTGGATAGATGGAGGGGATAAAGATAGAAAATAGTAAGTATGGAAGAAACGTGCAATGACTCTTTATAGATCCACTAGGTAACAATCTATCCTAAAGGGAAAACAACTTACTAGAACACCATGTGACCCTCCCAGTTTTGAACAAGGCAAAGAGCATAAAGTCGAGAAAACTTTATGAAATCCAAAAAGATTCAATGAAATATGTTTAAATGTTTTAAAAAACAGAGAAATACATACCATGATACCCAAACTTATTACCTCATGGGGAAATACTCATTTCCATTTCAAGACCAGACCAATGTGATGAATACTATTTTCAATGGTATTTGGGCTCTCCCATGGAAACAATGGGCCCTTTGGGTCCATGCTCAAGTTGTTTCTCTTTTGGAACTCCATTTCCAGAACATGTGCGCCTTGTAACATGATCTCCTTATTTACCACTAAGTTTGGGGGTAACATCTTGCTCCAACTCGGGGGCATGTGCTAACTATAGATACAAGTGAGAAAAAAAATATGAAAAGTGCAACCACAACTATGCTAATATACAATGCAATGGTATATACAATGAATGCAAGTTCCTACCTACCCTACCTCACATGTACTTACCTGTCAAATGCTAGGAATAAGAATACAACTAGTACAACCACGCTAGAAATGTATCATAACACCTACCTCAGTGTTTCATCATAAAACAAAACAATGACAAGTTAAGAACAAAATAAACATGATTTAGATCATTAATTATATCATAGGAAGTCGTAAAGTCTAGCTCGTGGAGGCGGGAGGGAGGGAAAAAATCATGCCAAGTCACCCTTCCATAAAAGTGATCAATCCATCTCAGAAAAGGATCGTGAGAGGTCAAGGAATCAAATGGATATCTCAAAGAGTCTAAGGGTTGACTACCTTGGAATTCATCACTCCCTGGGGTTTGAGAAGAGATTAGTAATAACTTAGAGGTAAACTGACAACTTCTCAGGGGAAAGATGGAAGTTTGAGATAATAAAATTCTTAAGGAATTCAACCTCCCCTTGAATTATAAAGGAAAGATTTTCCCTAAATAAAACTTGAAACAAGATACATGTTCCCCAACTGCATCCTTTGTGACATAACGAGGTAAATAAGTTGGAGGGAGTTGGACAAACTTATCACAAGTATCTCGCTTCAGGAAAGCAACGTCCTCACCTGTAACAAAATTTTAGCACAACAATGGTTGATAATATTCTTCATAGAATAAATCCAAGTAATCAAAGGAATACTCATGAAAATCCTTAAGGTATGACCAAAAAAACATCAGGAGAACATTGCACTAGGTCATCTTTGGGTGCTTGGAAAACTATTGTAATTATATCATCATCTTGTTTCCAAATGTCAAAATTATTAGGAACATCATATGATTGTTGTAAAGGCAACATTTGAAGATATACTTCCATATCATAAATGGGATCCTCATTAGACCCAATAACATCCCACTTACATCTTCCAACATGTATGAAATCATCAATATTATCAACCATTTCACTAACTTTATCATAACATGAAGGATTTAATGCATCCAAGGGATCCTCTAATACGTATTCACCTTCCAAATGATAAAATAAATCATCATAAAATTATGGGAAAGGGAAATAACTTATTGTGTTCAATTCATGTTGTGCGGGATCATTAAAGGATCAAATGACTTCATCAAATGGAATAGCATCCAGTACATCATCCCCAAGACTCGTCTCTTTAATCATATTTTTTCCTACATCATAAAATGAAGGACATATCCCTTCCAAGGGTTCCTTTACTTATTCACCCTTTGAATCATAAAACAAAGTGTCATCAAAAACTTGGAAAGGAAAATGATTCACCTCATTCTCTTTGTCTTGTGTAGGGAATATAGGATCTTGGGGAGCTTCATCGGATGAAGGAGTGGATACTAATTCTTCATCCTCATAACTCAGTTCTTCAGTCAATTCTTTACTACATTATGTTGAATCATAGGAAAAATATTTTTCCTCTTCAAGGGGTTGACAACCTTCTACATAAATCTATCCTTATATATCAAAGGGTTCTTGGTATTGAGTATGGTATGGTACACATCCCTATGATCTTCCACAATATTAGGGGTGAATCCTTCATCCTTTAGGGATATTAAAATATTTTAAAGGGAATCTTCACATGTCTGTCAATGTGGTTTCACAAAATCAATAAACCTACTGATGAGGTCTATGAAAGATGATATACTCTTATCTTCACAACAACACTTAATCCAATCTTGCAAAAAAGATGACAGGGAAAGTATGAACAATTTTTCCAGAACACCCTCCCCTTCAAATTCTATCTCACTTATATACTTGAAGAATTCTACAATGTTAGTAATTGGGAGGCCTCCAAATCTTGGAGATTTTTTTAACCATTTTATATCAAAATAATGTTGGTATCCTTGAAAAATTTGAAAATCAATAGTCTGATACACTTGTTCCTAGGGCGCCATGATCCCATGTCTTGAAATTATCAATAAGTAGAGAGTAATTCAGTGGAGTCACAATATAACATCTTAAGGATTATCAAATGGAGTAAGGGAATCACCCTTAGTGGATTCGCCAGGTAAGCTATGTGAATTCAAGGATTTGAGTAAAATACTTACCGAAAAAGTGTCATTGAGGAATATTGACTCTGTGTTCCCTGACAACAATGCCAAAAATGTTATCGCACAATCTTTACTTACCCAAATCCTAAAGGCAAATAGGCCTAGATTGGCCTAACACGTAGGTGGCCCTGTCACTGTTACCCCAATAGGGTACCTCTTTCTCTTTAGGAGGATGTGAAAACCTCACTCCAAGGGAGACGTCCCTGGACCTAGTTGGTTGATGAAGGGTAAAATACTAGGTAAAACCCACCCCTCTCTCTAGGTCACTCAAGGAAAGAAGTCAATTGTTAAAGTTCAAGATGGTAAATGGAAATGAATGGTACATTCCCTTTAAAAATGAAACATCAAACGTTAGCAATAACAATTATTTCAATAATTATGATCAACGACTTCTTAGATTAATTATGTGCTACTAAAACAAGTTATATAAAACAAGGATAAAATTATAGTAGAGACAACATATCCGGAAATTGCAAGTTATTGTGACAAATATGATATAAATATTTTGCAATTTGATAGTACTTTGTCACTTACAATTTCAAGATTAAAACAAGTCAGTCTGTGACTTCAATGGGTTGTCAAAACACTTGTAATATAATTAAAATAAATAATGATGATAGAAGAAAAACCACTCTAGTAAAGTACTTAAGTTAGGCAATTAAACAACTCTTTCAACACTTATTGATTATAGTTTTCCTAATACACGTACTTGGGTGATCTATCAATCAACAAATGAGTTTAACAGGCTCTCAAAAGTGACCGCAACAACAACAAATTAATAATGATGACAACAACATAAAAGCTTCAAAAATTTACTTTGTTGAGGCAATTGAACATACACTTTAGCATTAATTGATAATAGCTTGCCTAGTACAAATTCTAAGAAGTTTGTAAGACAAGTAGCATGTCGATATTGGCTTCAAACAATGGTTGTAATAGAGGTTACAACAACAGAAAATTAGCTATTAGTATTTCTAGACTATGTTAGAAAGTTAGTTCAGGTTAGTAGGAGCTTCAAGGAAGAGAGTTTGAAAGTTGTTTTGAGCAACCTTCCAACAAAAGAGATATAAGAGACTAGTTCCTTTAGGGTTTATGGAGTCAATTATATTAGCACATTAAATTGGAGAGACAACAATGATTATACTTGTCTAAAATATAACAAGGTCAAAGCTTGAGAATTAGTACCTTAAGTTCTTAATCACCAAGACTCAAAGAGAAGGTTCAACTAGGGTGTAGGCACTTCTAGGCCCTAGTGATTTCTTCTATCCTTAGACTCTTGAAAAATATTTAATGAAATAAGAACTAAACAAAGCTTATAAAGTGCTAACACCCTAGGGCTCATGAAGTTTGTCTAGACAAGTTCTTCTTAAGCAAAAATAGAAAAATAAAGAGAAAGAAATAAGCACCTTATGTTTCTTACTCCTAGGGTTTCAAGCAAGCAATTTCATAATCTTACATATGAACAAGTAAACATACCATAGAAATTTATCATGAAATGAAAATTGCAGATTTACTTACTTCACCAAGAATAACCAAGCACAAAACACATACATTTGCTAACATTTCACCAAGAAATGATAAAAAATGGATCCAAAATAACCTCCAAGAAAGTGTGCCTTGGTAATTTCAGCCATTAACCCCTTTAGTGCGAAATTTTCAGTCCTACCTCTTGTGAGAGGTGAGTTATGATCAAAATGAATGTCACTTTTTGTTTATTATACAAATATTTGACCTTAATTAAGTTTTAGGCTAAAAAAAGGGGCCCTTCAGGGCCATGCTCAAGTCGTTTGGCTCTCGACACTCCATTTCCACGACATGTGGGCCTCGATACATTATCTCGTTAGTTACACCTAAGCTTGGTTGTAACATTTGGATCCAACTCGAGGACATGTGCTGACTGTAGAGCACATGAGAACCTCAACATCTCTGGTGTGACCTGTTACTTCTAAGACTGAACATAAGATGTTAGTAATACCTGGGGTGGTGCTATCACCCCTTTTTCATACATGATGAAAAACTTTAAAATGAAATCAACTATCTAATCTAAAACAAAATCGTGAAAATACATATATACAAGTGAGGAAAACAATATGAAAAGTGCAACTACAACTATTTTAATATACAATGCAATGGTATATACAATGAATGAAAATTCCTACCTACCCTACCTCACCTGTACTTACCTGTCAAATGATAGGCATAAGCATACAACCAGTACAACCATGCTAGAAATGTATCATAACACATGCCTCTATGTTTCATCATAAACCAAAACAATGACAACTTAAGAACAAATTAAACATGAGTTATCTCATGCATTATATCATAGAAAGGCATAAAGTCTAGCTCATGCAGGCGGAAGGGAGGGACAAAATCATGCCAATTCACCCTTCTAGAAAATTGATCAATCCATCTCAGAAAAGGATCGTGAGAGGTCAAGGACTCAAAGGGATGTCTTGAAGAGTCTTAGTGTTGACTAACCTGGATGTCATCACTCCCTAGGATTTGATAAGGGATTAACAAGAACTTATAGGGAAACTGACAACTTCTAAGGGGAAAGTTGAAATATTGAGATAATAAACTTCTTAAGGAATTCAACCTCCCCTTGAATTCTAAAGGAAATTTTTTCCCGAAATAAAACTTGAAACAAGAGACATGTTCCACAACTGCATCCTTAGTGACATAATGAGGTAAATAAATTGGAGGGAGTTGGACCACCTTGTCACAAGTATCCTGCTTCAAGAAAGCAATGTCAGCACATGTAACAACATTTTATCACAAGAGAGGTTGATAATATTCTTGATATAAAAAATCCAAGTGTTGAAAGGAATACTCATGAAAATACTCAAGGTATGACATAAAATCATCAGGATAACATTGCACTTGGTCATCCTTGGGTGCTTGGAAAAATATTGTAATTACATCATCATCCTATTGCCGAACATCAAAACTATTAGGAATATCATATGATTGTTGTAAAGGAAACATTCAAAGATATCCTTCCATATCATAAATGGGATCCTCATCAGAACCAATAACATCCTACTTACATATTCCAACATGTATGAACTCCTCAATATTATCAACCATGTCACTAACATTATCATAACATAGAGGATTTAATGCATCCAAGAGCTCCTCTAATACTTATTCACCTTCCAAATCATAAAATAAATCATAATCAAAATATGGGAAAGGTAAATAACTTATCGTGTTCACTTCTTTTTGTGCAAGAGCATTAAAGGCTCGGATGAATTTATTAAATGGAAGAGCATCTAGTAAATCATCCCGAAGACTCGTCTCTTCAATCATCTTTTTTCCTTCATCATAAAATGAAGTACCAAGCCCTTCCAAGGGTTCCTTTACTTCTTCACCTTCTTAATCATAGAACAAAGTGTCATCAACAACTTGGAAAGGAAAGTGATTCACCTCATTCTCTTCGTCTTATGCAAAGGAGATAGGATCTTGGAGAGCTTCATCGGTTGAAGGAGAGGATACTAGTGATTCATCCTCATAACTCACTTATTCATTCAACTCTTTATTGCATTCTGTTTACTCATGGCAAAAATATTTCTCCTCTTCAAGGGGTTGACAAGCTTCTACATAAATCTCTCATTTTATATCAGAGGGTTCTTGGTATTGAGTATGGTACACATCCCTGAGATCTTCCACAATCTCAATGGTGAATCCTTTGTCCTCTAGGAATATTGCGATATTTTGAAGGAAATACTCATATGTTTATCATTGTTTTTTCACAAAATCAATAAACCTACTAATGAGGTATATGAAACATGATATACCCTTATATTCACAACAACCCTTAGTCCAATCTTGCAAAAAATATGGCAAGGAAAGTATGAACAATTTTACCAAAACATCCTCCCCTTCAAATTTTATGTCACTTATATACTTAAAGAATTATACAACGTGATTAATTGGGAGGCCTACAAATCTTGGAGAGATTTTTAACCATTTTATATAAAAATAATGCCAGTATCTTTAAAAACTTTTGAAATCAATAGTCAGAAAGACTTGTTCACATGGCACCATGATCCCATGTCTTGAAAGTATCATGAAGTAAAGAATAAGTCAGTGTAGTCTCCAAATAACCTCTGAAGGATTATCAAAGGGTGTGAGGGAATCATCCTTAGTGGAGTCACTAGGTAAGCTCTGAGAAGTGAAGGATTTGAGTAAAATACTTACCGAAAAAGTTTCATTGAGGAATATTGACTCAGTGTTCCACAGAAACAATGCCAAAACTTTTATCGCACAATTTGTACTTTCCCAAAGCCTAAAGTCAAATAGGCCTAGATTGGCGTAACACAGATGTTTCCCTGTCACTGTCACCCCAACAAGGTACCTCTTTCTCTTTAGGAGGAGGACAAAACCTCACTCCAAGGGAGACAACCTTGGACCTAGTTGGTTGATGAAGGTTAAAATACTAGGTAAAACCCACCACTATCTCTAGGTCACTCAAGGAAAGAAGTCACTTGGTAAAGTTCAATATGGTAAATGGAAATGAATGTTACCTTCCCTATACCAATGAAACATTAAACGTTAGAAATAAAAAAGATTTCAATAATTATGATCAGTGACTTCTTAGATGAATTATCTGCTATTGAAACAAGTTATATAAAACAAAGATAAAATTATAGTAGCAACAATGTATCCGAAAATTGCAAGTTATGATGAAAAACATGATATAAATACTTTGCAATTTGATAGTACTTTTTCACTTACAATTTAAATATTAAAACAAGTCAATAAGTGACTTCAATGGGATGTCAAAGCACTTGTAACAACAGTAAAATAAATAATGATAATAGAAATGTACTTTGCTGAGGAAATTGAACATACACTTTAGCATTAATTGATAGTATCTTTTGTTGGCCCTTGGTTATGGAAGGAAGAAAAGAACAAGGAAGGAAAGGTAAAAAGAGATCTTTGCGGGAGACACAGTAACTGTCACTGAGTCGAAGCGAGCAAAAGAGCAGGAAAGATGGAGCGAAGTGCGGAAAAGCAAGCCGTTGGATGATGAGATCAGTGATGATAGATCAAAAAGAAAGAAGGATCATGGACAACTCAGCAAGAAGAGAAATCCATCATTGGATTCTTTGGAGCACTGCACGATGAAGAATGAAATACAGGCTGGTGAAGTCTGGAAAAAGCAGGTCAAGTTGACCTAGGGTTATAGACACCTAGGGTTTTGGTATCTAAGGTTTTGGCACCTAGGTTTCAACCTAAGGATGTCGGTGAGGGATCGTAATGTATAAATAAAGGTCAAGAGGACCTAGGAGGGGTTGTTGGTCATTGAGTGTTGGTTTGATATTGTTGTTATAGCTCTATTGTGGAGAGAGAGGACTGTATTGTGAGATATTTATCTGTGTGAGAAGGTCAAGTCCTGCAGTTGGATGCATAGGAAGGGGAGGGGAAGAGAGAGAAGAAAGAAGATATACTAGTTGAGAGTGTAGATAAGAACTGTATGCTTTACCTTAATATATCATAAGGACAGTTCTATGGACGTATCCCTAAAGAGAGGGTGAACCACGTATATTTTGTGTCATTTGTGTGATCGATGCCTGGATCTCTGTCATTTTTGCATTGTTATTTGTAGTCTTATGTTAGATTAGATCTATAGATGCACAAGATAGACCTAGATGATAAGTGATATATGAATGTTGTATTGTTGTTGTGATATATCCACTTGATATTCCCCTGGTTCTAGACATTCCTCTCCTGCAACCCCCCCTCTTAGCTGCTTCGGGTGAGACTCCATATACTTCGTAGGTGCTGTCGAAAGGGCCAGTAGCTAGCCCTTGTTGGTGCACTCTTGGAGTGAACCTTGGGTCTACCCCTGTGCCAACAAATGGTTCTGTTGTCGGGACCAAAATCTGTGTAAGGGAATGTCAAGGTGGTTCCCATCGAAGACACAGATACAGAAGTGGATAGAGGATCAAGAGAGGGACTTCGTTGAATCCCAAAACAAGAACCCTAAGCTAAGTACTGATGGTTGGCTGCAAAAACACATCTTCACCGATATTCACAAGATCTTGTTTGGAGGAATCCATCAAGAGCTATACATTGGTTAGCTAGGTTAGCCGATACCCAGTTCAAGATCAGATCTAGACCCCCTGTGGTCTGGACGTCGAAGTTGATTAAGAAGGTTAAGAGAGTCGACAACATTGCATCAAGGGTTGTATATTACTGGTTCAATAGTACCATTGGAGGGTATATCATCGAATTTGTTGTTGACAGAACAAAATCATATAGACAGGCCGAGAGATACTTCTTCAAAGGACCCAAAGGATTTTTTTTACAATTTATGAATCAAGATGTTGTTGCATGAAAAGAACGTCTTGAAGATACAGTAGATTGGTTGGATCCAAAAAGGATAATGTTCAAGAATTCGAACAGCGACAGCGACCCAGAAGCCGGACATACGTTCAATGGGAAAGTATTTCGAGGGTTTCACCTTGAGAACCTGTTCAAGAAAAACTATGGAGACGAGGGTTTCTATAGTGGAGAAGAGGCATATCTGACAGACGAAGAACATTCATAGCCCACTAGAGCAGAGGAAGAGGAAGCTGAAGAAATTTTCCACAATGAGCTAGAGACATCAAGAACTGCACAGACCACTAAATAAAGTAATATCGATCCTTCTGTTATTTCAGAAATGCTAAGTAATCAGAATATTCTGAATCACCAGAGTCTGCAGACTACTATTACTAGTAGTTCAACATCTACTCAGAGAGGAAACCTAGGTAGCTCTATGGAAGATGTGATGAGGATCCCTATATTTAAAGGAGATGGATCTAAAGATCCTAATCAACATTGGTTCCTGTGCAAGGTCGTATGGAACATTAAAAATATTACCAATGAACCTGTTAAAAGAAATCATTTTAGCACTACATTGAGGGATCGCATGCTGAGCTAGTACATGAAGCTTGTCCAAGGACTTGTGTAGCCTAAGCCACTAAATGAGATCAAGAATGCGTTAGTTTCAGAGTTTAAAAAAACTAATTTAGAATCACAGTGTATTATTGAGTTGAAGGAGATCAAACAGAAGGTAGCCGAACATTGTTTGGAGTTAGATAAGAGATTCAAGACCCTAACAGGCCGATTGACTTTTAAGATCCCAGATGAGAAGAACAAAGAATGGTTCATCTCTACTCTTTTACAACACATCAGATTTCCCTTAATGCAGTAGAAGATTTCATCACAGGAATAAGCTTTGGAGGTCGCCATGAAGCTTGAATCAACACCTATGGGAGAATCTAGCTCAGGCATGAGCCATATCTTGAGCCAGTTGACTAGTTTGTCTCTGCAGGTTGAGGATATTGAGAAGGACAAGGGGAAGGACAAAAGAGAATATATCTGGTGTGTAGGATGTAGATATGAAGGTCATGATAAAGAACACTGTCCCCTGTTTCATGAATATTTGGCCTCAGGAGCATTGATCCCCTTAAAGCAAGTTAACCTGCCCTGGTGCGAAGTATGCAGAAACTGACATCGTCCTAGTGAGTGATACTATATGAAAAAGTACTCTCAGACACCCACAAACTTGTACTGCACATTTTGTAAGTCCATAGGGCATGATGATAAGTATTGTAGGGCTTTTGACCTGATACATGAAATATCAAGAGACATATACAAGATCCAAGGTGAGGTACACCAAGAAGGAAACAATGCACTGTATAATTCTCCAGCAAGAGGAAGTTTCAATCCTCGCGGTGGATACAGAGGATGAGGATGAGGAGGAGGTATGGGTCGAGGCCGAGGACAAATAATATGTTACAACCTCACACATCTAGTACATTTAGCGAGGGACTGCCAGAACCCTTGCACAACCTGCAGTTATTGCAATTCCTTTGAGCATGTCATCAAGGACTACCCTTTGTTGCTAGATAAGATTTAGGAAAGACGAGGACCTCATCAAAACATGCAAGTACAACTAATATATGATGAACCTCATGGAGTAGACCCTAGAGTTTCTTTTATCACTCAAGGAGGTGTTGCTACAAGAGAAGACAGAGCAGCCCAAGGAAAGACTGCAGACGACCACGAAGTCAGGAAAAATACAGAGAAGACCCCAATGTTCGATGCTAAGAAAGAAAGACATATATTTGAGGAGGAAAGAAAAGAGTTCCAAGGATATCAAGGGTCTTCATCAAAGAAACAACCAGAAATCAAAGAATGTGGCATGCCTGAGGCGTTTGATCAGTCTGCGTTGCCAATAGAATGAAAAGAGGTAAGAAAACTCATGGAATGTTTTTGCACTTGTGTTAAGTTGATTCAATATAAAAGCATTGTACAAGAATTACAATATTTAATCCAGTATGACCTAGGAAAGAGATATTCCTTACTAAATAGGGCAGTGCACCAAATTGGGAAAAGGAGAACAACAAATGAATAATTACTCCCGAATGCTCAAACAGGAGAATATGATATATATTATGTGGTCCTCGACTTAGGTTCAAAGGTCAATGTCATGACGAAGAAAACCTGGGCACTGATGGGAAAACTGAAGTTGATCTATTCCCCTATTAGGCTTAGAATGACTAATCAGCAAGCTGTCATCCCATTTGGATGATTGGAACATGTCTCTGTGGACATCTATGGAGTTATAACCTTTTCATATTTTGAAGTAATTGAAATTGTTGATGACAACTACCCTTATCCTACATTATTAGGAATTGATTGGGCCTTATACAATTCTATTGTTGTTGATCTAAATAAGAGGTGTATGACATTTGAAAGAGATGACCTTAGGGTCATGGCACCTTTAGATCCAGATGAGGGTCCTCAATACACAAAGACTATCATAGAAGAAGATCACGCATACAAACTGGAAAACATCTACAAACTAACAGCCAGACAACATGATTATATCAATCCTACAGTTGATGGGAATCAGATCTGGTGAAGTGACAACACATGTTGATCAGACTCAAAAGAAGCATTGGAGAACTGGAATAATTAGATGTATGAAGCCTCTACCAGAAGATGTGCTAGACTAACCAGAGAGGTTCATTGGATTATCACAACAATGAGTAACTTACCCACATTTGATGGGTTGAACCCTTTAGAAAATGTCTTATCAGAGTTTGAGACAAGTGTACCAACAAAACATAGGTTGCTGACAATGGATGAGGCCATGAAATCCACACCAGCAATATGGTGGGGGATGCACAAAGGAAACATCACAAACTGGACACAATGTCGAACTTTGATGACAACGCAGTTCTCAACACAAGTAGGAAGCTACGAAGTGAGGTACACAGGTCGAAGTTTCCCAAAGGACCATGTGTGAAGTTGTGAAGAGGCCTGGAGTGACATTCCTCGAGAACAATGGGTGCACAGATTCATTAACACGATGGACATGATCCATATCAACTGGTACCTTCAAGCAATGTTGTGCCTCGTCACTTCAGATTGGGAAGGTATGATCCAAAATTTTGTAGCCACCTTTTTGTTTGAAAGTGAATTTCCTTCAGTAGACCAAGCATTACAGATTGTGAGATAGAAAGTATTTAAGGAGGCATCTGGCCTCCCTTTGGAGAAAGAAGAGGATGAATGGACCGTGCCATTCCATAAATTGCAAGGATGTTACAACATTAATGCCGATGAAGATGATGATCTGAGGAAGGTAAAAATCAGTCAGATAGAAGGCCACATAAATGTGAAAGGACTAGGAATTGAGTTTCCATTCATAGGACAACCGATCAAAATAAAGAAAGTCAATATTGGGACATAGGAGACACCGAAGCTTGCCAATGTCGGAATTATTGGGATGCTTCTATCATTGACAATATTACAGAGTTATTGAATGAATATCGGGAATTTTTCCCAACCAATTTCAATGATATGAAGGGAATCAAAGGGCCTATGGGTGATATGAGAATACCTTTGAAACCAAATGTGAAGCCAATCAAGAAAATGCCTTACAGACTAAACCTGAAATACAAGGAAAAAGTGAAGATTGAGCTCGACAGAATGCTGGAAGCAGGGATTATTGAACCTGTCGAAGAGTCGGAGTGGATAAGCCCTATGGTGGTACAAGACAAGAAGACAAGAGAAATCAGGATTTGTGTGGGCCTCATAAAGTTGAATGATGCCTGCCTGGATGACCCTTTCCCTACACCATTCATAGACAAAATGTTGGATAACGTGGGAGGCCAAGAAGTATATTCTTTTACAGATGACTTTTTGAGATACCATCGGATCCTCATTGCCAAGAACGACCGTCATAAGACTACATTTTCCACAGAGTGGGGATCCTACCAATATATAGTAATTCCATTTGGATTGAAGAATTCCCCAACCATCTTTTCTAGGGTGGTGGTCGAAGCATTTAAAGAATTTTTGCATAAATGTTTAGAAGCATACTTTGATGACTGGACTGTTTTTAGTTTGTTGAAAAATCATATTGAATGTCTAAGTCTAATGTTGGACAAATGCAAACAGTGTCAAATTGCTTTGAATCTGAAGAAATGCATCTTTTTCTCACCATTTTGAGTGTTATTAGGTCATATTGTATGCAAGCAGGGATTGTTGGTAGACCCATCTAAAATTGAAATTATAGTTGATTTTCCACCTCCTACTTCAGTCAAACAACTGCGCACTGCACTGGGCCATACTAGATATTACAGGAAATTTATCAAAGGATATGCCCAAATTACAGCACCAATGGAGAAGTTGTTGAAGAAGGACTTCCAGTATGAGTGGACAGATGAATGTCAACAGAGCTTAGACACACTAAAATAGAAGATGGTTATAGCACCCATTTTGGTTTTTCTAGATTGTTGCAATGAATTCCATGTGCATGTTGATGCATCTTCTATTATATTAGGAGCAATACTAGGACAACTGGGAGAAGGGGACATTGATCATCCATTATCATTTTCTAGCAGGAAGCTATCCACATCTAAAGTTAATTACACCACTACAGAGAGAGAGGGACTAGCCATGGTGTATGCATTGCAAAAATTCTGCCACTACTTGTTGGGAGGACACATTAAAATGTTTTCTGATCACTCTGTGATGAAGTACCTAGTCAAAAAGCCAGTGCTGGGGGGGAGAATATGAAAATGGCTTCTGCTATTTGAAGAATATGATTTTGAGATCATAGTTAAGCCAAGAAGAAGGAACAAGGGCCCAAACAACTTATCAAGGTTGGAACATGGCGAAGAACCCACCAGTTTGGAGGATACATTACCGGATGCACAGTTTCTTGCCATTAGAAAGATTGATGACCAATATGCAGAGATAATCAAGTTCCTATCAACAGGAATGGCTCCAAGTGTGTATACAATTCCTCAAAAGAAACAGCTAGTGGTGCGTGCTACAAAATGTTCACTTATAGCTCGACAACTGTACAAAATGGGACCAGATAAAATATTAAGGAGGTGTGTTATGGAGACAAAGCAACCACTGATCCTCGCAGAAGTTCATGAAGGATCACAGGAGGACATTATGTAGGGAAAGAAACTGCGCAGAAGGTTTTGCGAGATGGCCTTTGGTGGTCTACGTTACACTGAGATACTAAAGAGTATGCCAGAGCATGTGATGTATGCCATAGAATTGGAAAAACATCTTGAAGAGATGAAATTCCATTAGCACTACAGATGACCCTACAAGCATTTGAAAAGTGGTCCATTGACTTCGTGGGACCTATAAACCCACCAGGAAAGTGCATAGCATCAAGGTACATTATTACTATAATAGAATACTTAACCAGATGGGTCGAAGCCAAAGAAGTCAAGGACTGTAGTGCAACTACAGCTGCACATTTTATATTCAATGACATAATAACCAGGTTTGGATGCCCTAAGATTCTTATGAGTGATCAAGGTACACACTTCATCAATAAGATAGTTGAAGCCCTGACTGAAGAATTTGTAGTCACCATCAGAAGAGTACACCTTACCATCCACAAGAAAATGGAACGGTTGAAGCATTCAACAAGATCTTGGAAACAACATTGATAAATATTTGCAACATGAATAGGGATGACTAGGATTTAAGATTACTAGTGGTAATATGGGCTTATAGAACCACTTGCAAGAAATTAACAATGCAGACCCCCTTCAAGTTGGTTTATGGTCTCGAATCTGTTATCCCGATGGAATACTTAGTACCAAGCCTAAGAATTGTTTCATTTACAGACATGGATGATACTGGTGTTGTTGACGAGAGGCTTTCACAGTTGATTGAACTAAATGAAGATAGATTCATTGCAGGATTCCATCAACAAGTTCTGAGGGAACGAGAAAAGGCCTATCATGACAGGCACATCAAGAAGAAGACATTCAAGCAAGGTGATTTAGTACTGATGTATGAAAGTAAGTTTATCAAACACCCTAGGAAGTTCAGAACGCATTGGATTGGACCATATGAGATTGTCTATGTTACAAAAGGAGGAGATGCGTAGCTGAAGACATTGAAGGAAGATTTGAAGGAAGGATTGGTGAATGGGAGTTGGTTGAAGTTGTACTATAATAACCAGTTGCCTCGCATTTCTCAGTAAAAGCATGAGGAAAAGGGTCCAGGTACCAAGTGTGGTTGAAACAGGGTACCATGCATAGAAAAGATAGTATGCACAAGGATGGAAAGGAGGCATAAAGTAGAAATCAAGGGTTGCACTGCGCAATCCAAAGTCAAAGTAAAACAAGAGGATCAGATCTGAAGTGCCTCAGGATGAGTCACAAGTGAGTGTTGGGGGC
The DNA here is from genome assembly GCA_009831015.1 of Picea engelmannii. Classification (NCBI taxonomy): domain Eukaryota; kingdom Viridiplantae; phylum Streptophyta; class Pinopsida; order Pinales; family Pinaceae; genus Picea; species Picea engelmannii. Next base: position 2,582,361 of record ML777912.1, read on the forward strand.
CTGTTGGCCCTTGGTTATGGAAGGAATTGAAGAACAAATAAGGAAAGGTAAAAAGCGAGCTTCACGGGAGACATAGTAACTATCACTGAGTCGAAGCGAGCAAAAGAGCAAGAAAGATGGAGTGAAGTGCAGAAAAGAAAGCCGTTGGACAAGGAGATCAGGGATGACAGATCAGAAAGAAAGAAGGATCATGGACAACTCAGCAAGAAGAGAAAGCCATCATTGGATGCTTTGGAGCACCGCACAATGAAGAAGGAAAGATAGGATGGTGAAGTCTAGAAAAAGTGGGTCAAGTTGACCTAGGGTTTTAGACACCTAGGGTTTTGGTATCTAGGGTTTTGGCACCTAGGTTTTGAATTAAGGCTCTTGGTGAGGGATTGTAATGTATAAATAAAGGTCAAGAGGACCTAGGTGAGGTTGTTGGTAATTGAGTATTGTTTTGATATTGTTTTTATATCTCTGTTGTGTAGAGAAAGGATTGTATTGTGATATCTTCAGCTGTGTGTGAAGGTCAAGTCCTGCAGTTGGGTGTGCAGGAAGGGGAGAGGAAGAGAGATAAGAAAGAAGATGTGCTAGCTGAGAGCGCAGATAAAAACTATATGATTTACCTTAATAAATCATAAGCACAGTTTTGTGGATGTAGCCTTAGAGAGAGGGTGAACCATGTATATTTAGTGTCGTATGTGTGATTGATGCTTGGATATCTGTCATTGTTATATTGTTATTTGCAGTCTTATGTTAGATCAGATCTATAGTTGCGCAGGATAGACCTAGCTGATAAGTGATATATGAATGTTGTATTATTGTTGTGATAGATCCACTTGATATTCCCCTGGTTGTAGAAATGCATTACTGCAACCCCCCCTCTTAGTTTCTTAGAGTGAAACTGCATCTTCTTTGCAAGTGCTGCCAAAAGGGCCAGTAGCTAGAGCTTGTTGGTGTGCTCTTGGAGTGAACCTTAGGTCTAACACTGTGCCAACAACTTTCCTAGTACAAATTCTACGAAGTTTACAAGACAATTATCATGTTGATATTGGCTTCAAATAATGGTTGTAACAGAGGTTACAAAAGAAAAAAATTATCTATTAGTATTTCTAGACTAGGTTAGCAAGTTAGTTCATTTTAGTATGAGCTTTGAGGAAGAGAGTTTGACAGTTTTTTTTATCAACCTTCCAACAAAAGAGAGACAAGAGACTATCTCCTTTAGGGTTTATGGATTTAATTAGATCAACACATTAAATTGGAGAGACAACAATTATTATACTTGTCTAAAAGATAACAAGGTGGAAGCTTGATAAGTAGTACCTTAATTTCTCAAACACCAAGCCTCAGAGAGAAGGTTCGACTAGGGTGTAAGAACTTCTAGGCTCTAATGATTTCGCCTATCCTTAGACTCTGGAAAACTATCTAATGCAATAAGAACTAGACAAAACTTCTAAAGTGCTAGCACTTTAGGGCTCTAGAAGTTTGTCTAGACAAGATCTTCTTAAGCAAAACTAGCAAAATAAAGAGCAAGAAAGAAGCACCTTATGTTTATTACTACTAGGGTTTCAAGCAAGAAATTTCATAATCTTAAATATTTAAAACTAAACATACCATAGACATTTATCATGAAATGAAAATTGAATATTTACTTAATTCACCTAAAATTATCAAGCACAAAAAACCCAGATTTACCCAAATTTCACGAAGAAATGATCCAAAATAGCCTCCAAGCAAGTGTGCCTTGGTAATTTCAGCCAATAAACCCTTTAGTGAGAAACTTTCAGTCCTCCCTCTTGTGATTGGTGAGTTATGATCAAAATTATTCTCAATTTTTGTTTATTTATACAAAATATTGACCTTAATTAAGTTTTAGATAAAAAAAAGACAAGCTGACTTGGCCAGTTTCTTACAAAATTAATTTTTGGACAAAATAAAATAAATTTGCATGTAAATACCCTCCTAGGGGTGACATCGTTACCTTCTAGGGTGACATTGGACCTCTTTCATGGAACATTGGGATCAGGGAGTGAAATGTTGGGACTCCAAAGGCCAAAAACCTTCCCACATGTGCCAATAACCTCAGGATTACCCCCAAGGTGACAACCACTGCATGTAGAAACATCCAAGGTTGCATTGGTGACGTTTTGTTGACGCTTAAATATGTTAGGACCGAAACTAAAGCCTTATGAGGATGTAAATCCCCATGTGTTTTTATAGAGGTGGTACACCTCTTTACTTTAAGATTTTCTTGGGATTCTAGATATTCAAAATACGGGACTTTGTATAAGTCTATTGTGGTAAATCAAAGAAACATAAATATTGCAAGAAATATAAACGAAAATGTTTTGTTTTATTTTTAAACAAATTTTCTAAGAATGGACCAAGAACCGCACATATTCACACACTTAAAGCAAATAAGTAAAATTTCCTCACATCCATCATAATTTAAAATACCGATTTTTGATGACATAAAAACAAAAATGAAGATGATTCGCATTCATAAGATAACTTTAATAGAGTGTAAAAATGGGAAGATCAAATAAACATAATTATAGATCAATATCAAATAATTTATACTCAAAACTTAGAGTTACAAAGAACAGACAAAACTGATCCCGAAATAACTCTCTTGAAATTTCTAAACAATATAAAGTATGTTACATATTCTTTGAAATTTCAAATGTGTTTGTCTTCAAGATTGGGATTGGGGATCCCGCAGACCATAAAGAAAATATAAACAATAATGAATCTTGTAGAAGGAATATGATGGACGGTAAAAGAACATCAAGACCTAGTAAGAAGAAAAGAGAAGTTATCAGTCCCTGGTTAAACCTTTCTATTCAAAGAAGCAGAGTAACTAGATGAAGGACTTGATAAATAAATAAAGATGTGATAAACATAAAATTACTATGATGGTCTCTCGTTATTTTCACTTTCTTGTTGGTGTCCTTTTATTGTCTTCATTAATGGTTAGAGGAACCATCTCAACTATTTATTTCTCCTCATTGGTCAATTTGTCGATAGCTTTCTTGAACCATTCTTCAATATAAATTTTCATTGTTGCCATGTTGATTTCATGTAGAATTTTCATGTTGAACAACTCACCCTCCAAGTCTCTCAGATCAAGGGAAATCCCATGTAATGATTCTTCAATGTCCTAACTTTTCATGGAGTAGTCCACTAGCCAATTTTTTATTCCGTCCTCATCATATTCAAGTATACCATAGAAATTTTCAACTGACAACCCTTTAAAAATCTCAATTGTTATTCAAATTGTTGCTTTGTGAGGGGTCTAGGATAATGGCCAGGAGGGGTCCAAGAGGGAATGACCCATGTATATTAATTCAATGCATACTCCTAAATTTTCTATTTGTATATGAACCTTTTAATTTTTGGTTGAGTGTTCCCAAATCCAATCATTGAATACATGTAAGAGGGTGGGTGTGAGTGGTCACATCCCAAAGTTATTGGGCACATGGGGTATCATTAGAATCAACTTAGGGAAGTGTGTCTGATCCAGGAGGATCTAAAATAGAAAAAAATAAAAGTCTTCAAATCTCAGCAAAAATAGTTCCAGGTCAGAGAGCTTATCACAATATTTACAACGGTGCAAATGACACCTCAAACAGATTCCAAACGAATTAGTTATGGCTAGTCAAATGTTTGATCAACCTAGTCAAAGTAAACATGTTCGAACAACGGACGTCATCACCATCCTGTATGGGGTGAAGTCATGCTGACATCAGTAGGATGATGTGGTAGCACTACATGCTGCAATGTGTCACCTATTTTTGTCATTTTGGGTTACCAAATGAGCCAGTAAAAACATGCCATGTGGCACCGTTAGGAAGTGCAATGTGGCACCACTCAAGACTCGTGATGTGATCACATGAAAACATGATAGTTGGTTCCCACTCAACTACTAAATGAATGAACTGTAGTCTTGATTATTGTTTGGACTCGATGAATGGAAGGGTTCCACGTGGCCCAGTCATAGGGCACCACATGGCACCCCGCAAATGCCCAATGAGGGCTGGGTAACAAAAAAAATAAAAAAATTAGAATGACCGACGACCCCCATATATAGAAGGTATCACCCCCATATCTCAGCAGAATCCCATACTATCTAGAACAACATACCTATCAGCATTAAAAATGGGGTCGACAACTTTATGGTCGTGCACCCATCACCATCAAGGATTGGCGTCAGGCTATAGTTAGCGGGAAGTTTCTGAGTAAAATATACATTGGCTATTTTAAAATGGTGGTTATACCATAATAAAATTAAGTTATAACAGGTGCAAGATAAGGGGAGGCCCACGGGTTTGACCCTGAGACCTCCAAAACTATAATCTCTAAATTTATACCAATAGGCCAACAAGAGGACTTGGTAAGACCACCCAAAAAATTTATTAAAACTAAAACTTTAGCCATAGCTCGGGGACCTTTCCCAAAGGTCGTCCAATGGCACAAATTTCAATGCATAGTTCTATCATTATTGCAGATTGGTGTCCTGGGATGAGCAATGTCATATTTGGATCATTTGATAGTCGTTTGTACACATTTTCCCTCCATGAGTCCACCGTTGATGTCTATTTTTGCATTTGGAAAAAAATATGAAGGTCATTTTAAGACTTAAGGTATAATGATGTATTTATGCCAATTTTATTGCTGAGAATGATATAAATCCTCTCCACTTTGATGTAAGGCCAGAGGACATAGTCCATGTTGGATGAACTTCATTATCAAACTATTGTGTGATTGTCTCATTTCTATTATTTTCTCCATATTTCTCCCTTCTTTAATTAATGTTGAAAATACGATTTGATTCATGATATTAATACAATTTATGTAATTTCATTGATGTAAATATCCCGGATCATGTTGGCATCAGAGAATTCTTCTTTGACTTGAATTGTGAGTGTGAATGCTTATCAGGGCCAAGCTCAAAACAGGTAAAGAAAAACTCAAGACTTTCAACCTAGAGATTGGACATGCCACTTGAGGAATGAAAATGGATGATGAAGAGAGGCATGTCGAGCATGAGAAGAAATTTCAAAACATATTCTACTAGATGTCAAACATGGTAGAAACATTTTATGGAGATTACAAGAAGAGAGTTGCAAAGAAGGAGAAGAATAAGACAGTTAAAGAAGAGGATAATGCTTTAGTGAACCATGGAAGTGGAGGATATCCTCCCGAGCCTCCATCACCATGTTCAATTTCAAGCTATTCTTCCTTTTCCTCTCATTCTCATCATTCTCATCATTCTCATCATTCTAGTTTTCATCCAAGTACTTCTAAAAATCCATTGTTGAAAGTAGATGTGAAATTTAATTTTCCATGTTTAGTGGAGAAGATAATGCAGATAAGATCAATAATTGGATGAGATAAATAGAATTTTACTATCATGTACAATAGATCAAAGAGGAAGAGGTGAATATGCAGTTGGATTCTCTTCGGCTATAAGGAGCAACCCTTGTTTGGTGGGAGAGAAAACTTTAGAAACACAGTAAGCATAATGGTAAACTCCTTTCTTCGTGGTCTAAATTTACATTTGCACTGAAAAATAAATTTTATCCACTGGGGTATGTTAAAAATGCCATGTTGGAATGGAAAAATCTAAGATAGGGTAAAGGTCAGAATGTTTATAGTTCCACAGAGGAATTTAGGAAACAAGCACTTGCATTAAACATTCCTTTAGATTCTCATGAAACTTTGATGAAGTATATTGGTGCACTCCACAGTTACATTTGACATACATTGTTATTGTTTAACCCCACAAACTTAGATGAAGTGTGTGTGTGTGTAAGCAACTCACCTTGAAAACAGGGGAAAGAATGTATAGGAAGACCAACCAAATAAATTTTCCAAGTTCAAGGACAACAAGTTCAAAGGAAAGAGAAAGGACAAGAAGGCAGTGACAACAAAGAAAGAGGAAGGAAATCCCTCTTGCACACATTGCAAGAAATATAGGCATGATGATGAGAACTGTTGGAAGCTACATCTAGATATAAAGCCAAAGTGATTTAGGAGATAAGGAAAGGATTACAACCATGGGAGTACAAGGTAAACATTCATTTCATGTTGGTTCAAGTTCCACTAATACATCTCATGATCATGAAAGAAGAAGAAGTGAATTATTTCATATTAGAGTTGTATCTAAACGCATGAATATTGACACTTTATTTGATCCGGGTTCTCAAGTGAATTTGATCTCAGAAACTATTGTTAAAAAATTGGTCCTAGAAACAAAATCTCATCCTAAACCATACCCTCTTGGTTGGGTAACTGATAATGAAAAACCAAATGTTACTAAGAAGTGTAGGGTTATATTTTCTATTGCTTCAAAGTTGATAGATGAGGCTGATTTAGATGTTTTCCCACTTGATAAATGTGGCGTAGTTTTGGGAGGTCCATACCTTTATGATAGGAATACATTATAAGGGCTCATTGTACGAAAAAAACCATAACTCTTGTTAGTGTAGTCCAGATGAAAAGACTCATAAACACTAATAAGAAATATGCACTCATGGTTGTAAGGGAAAAATATGTTAAGACATATGATTCTTTCAAGGGATGTAATCCCTCTCACAAACATGAAATGATTGATGTTATATCTAACTATGATGAAAGATTTAAAAAACTAGGTGAATTTCCTCCCAAGAGGGACATTCAACATGAAATACATATTCAACAAGATGTCCCTCTTCTAAATGTGGGAATGTATAGGATGTCAGCTATGGAAATGGAATAAACAAAGAAGCAGGTCCAAGACTTATTGGACCAAGGGGTCATCCTACTTATGTCGTCTCCTTGTGGTTCTCCGATCATGTTCAATTCAAGGAAGGATTACCGGTATGTCAACCAGATCACCATAAAGAACCACAAACTTTTTCCTCAGATAGAAGACTTGTTGGATATGATGAAGAATGAGTGTACTTCACCAAGTTGGATTTAAGGAGCGGCTACCACTAGGTCAGAATTGTAGAAGGTGATGCATGAAATACTTCCTTAAAAAAAAAGGTCTTTTTAAATGGCTTCTGATGCCATTTGGGATTTGTAATGCTCCAACGACATTCATGTGAGTCATGAATGGTATTTTTAGGCATTTCCTTGATTATTTTTTGATTATATACTTATATGACATTCTTGTTTTTAGTAGAACTTGGAATGAATATCTAACACAAGTAAAGAGAGTATTGGAAAATCATCATTAGTTTACTTGGGTCATATTGTAGGAGGTGGTCAACTAAATATAGACCCCTCCAAATTTGAAGTCATTATAAATTGGCCTAATCCAACATCACCTACAGAGGTTAGGAGTTTCTTAGGGGAAATTCAGTACTGGAGAAACTTCATTGCAAACTTCTCCTACATTGCATCACCTTTACATGCCTTAACAAGTGTGAAAAAAACCTTTCAGTGTGGAGGAAAACAACAAAAATATTTTGATACATTGAAGAGAAAGATCAACATTGCACTAGTTCTATCTCTAGCTAACCTGCAACAACCATTTGAAATCAATATTGATCCAAGTTCTTATTCCATTGGAGAAGTCCTGATGCAATAATGTAAGCCCATTTGATTTTATTTTGAAACTTTTTCTAAGGTTGTTTTTAACTATCCTATATATGACAAAGAACTGTATGAATTGGTACAAAGCGTGAAGATATGGAAACACTACTTAATGGGAAAAGAAACAATCATATGTACTAACCACCAACCTTTGCAATATCTCCAGTCATAGACCAAGCTGCAACAATCAAGACACTACAAGTGGATGGGATTCTTACAACATTTCCATTTAGTTATGAGATACAAGAAGGTTACAAGTAACAAAGTTACGAACATGCTTTCTAGACGTCATATTTATGCATCCATTGTTTTGAAGAATGCGTCCTTAGCTAATGATAGTTATATTGAACAATATAACAATGATGAATATTTCAAGAATGTATATGAGAGGCTAAATCGTGGTTCGTGGGTGGAGAATTTGTATGTGCAAGATAAACTACTCTACCATATGGGCAAGCTTTATATTCTACTCTATGAAAGAGTGCATGTAATCAGGGAAGCATACACTTCCCTTTTATCTGTGAATTTTGGGGTAGGTAAGACTATGGAACATTTGAAAATGTTTTTCTATTGGCATAAAATGAAATATATTGTAACCAAATATGTAAATGGGTGTGTGTTGTGCTCAACTTGTAATCCCACTAATAGAAAATTAAGGGTGTAAAGTCAACTTCATGCTCCTTCTCATCATTGGGAAAGTGTTTCCATGGATTTTGTAGGGGGGTTTCCTTTGTCAAAAAGGGGTAATGACTACTTGTATGTAGTAGTGGATAGGTTTAGAAAGATGTGTGTCTTTATGCCATGAAAAAAGAACATCATTGTCGAGCAGACTACTCATATTTATGTTCAGCATGTATGGGTCCACTTTGGATCACCCACATCCATTATATTAGATAGATACACTCGATTCCATGGAAAGATTTATACAATATTTTGGAGAATGATGGATACCAAGCTGAAGAGAAGAACCACTTTCCATCCACAGATCGACGACCAGATAGAGGATGTAAACATAACAGTGGTTCATTTTATTTGAGGCTACTATAGGAAACATCCCAAGTTGTGGGATGATCATATACACTATGTGAAACATGAAAAAAACCAAGCCTTGCACTCTTCTGCACAGATTTCACCATTCGAGACATGTTTTGTGTATTTACCTAAGGCTCCCTTGGAATTGACTTTTGGAAAACATGTTGACTAAAGAAAACAAATAAATGAAGATAGGTCCCATAAGTTCATTCAGTGGATCCAACACGTACATCATAAAGTACGGGAAAAATTGGAAAAAAATCAGGTATAGTACAAAGATAACCATGAAGACAACATAATTGATCATCAGTTTCAAGTGGGAGATCAAGTGTGGCTCCACATCACTAAGGATAGATTGAAGGGAGAAGGAAAGAATATCACACCCATCAGATATGGACCCTTCACCATCTTGGATAAAATTGGTACAAATTCCTTTCGCCTCGATATACCATAGTACATGAAAATATACTCAGTTGTAAACATAGAGAACCTGAAACTTTATGATCCTCTAATGATCATGGATCAACAGGAGATTGTTTCCGTAACTTCACTAGAAAATTTTGATCCTAAGTACATGGAAAAGTTGAAGGAAGATATCGTGCTGGACAGAAGGATGAGGACTTCAAACATGGGTGATGTAGAATATCTTCAAGTGGGACTAAAGGGAACCCATCCAAGTAAAGCATGATGGATTGGGAAAGAGAGATTGAGGGAGAAATTCCCTCACCTTCTAGTTAACTAATGAGGCTTTTGGAGGCCCAAAAGCTTCTTAGTGGGGAGGAATAATCTAGGAGGATCTAAAAGAGAAAAAATTTGAAGTCCTCAAATATCAACAAAAAAACATCCCCAAATGAAATATCTCATCACAAGATTTCCAATGGTGCAAACAAAACCTCAAATAGAGTTTGCATGAAGAAGTTATGGTCAATCAAAGTTTTGGTCAACCCAGTGAAAGTCAACATGTCCATACAAATAACATCATCACCAGTACGTATAGGGTGATGTGAGCATTATGCCATGATGACGTTAGTAGGTTGGCGTGATAGCACTACAATTTTCCATGTGTCACCTATTTTTGGAATTTTGAGCTACCAAATGGGCCAATAAAAACATGCCACATGGCACCCCCATGAATCACCACATGACACCACCCAGGAGCCACCATGTGACAGCATGATAGTGTGATAGTTGGAACCCACTCAACTGTTGACTAGACGAAATTCAATATCGATGATTAGGTAGACTTGATGAATGGTAGGGTTCCACGTGGCCCAATCACAGGGCACCACATCGCACCCCGCAAATTCCCAATAAGGGTTGTGTAACAACAAAACAAAAAAAATATAAGAATGGTTGTTGGGTTGGCCAGTGCCAGACCAGTCATAGGCTCCCATATATGGCAAGTATCACCCCCATATCTCTGTAAAATCCCATACTATCTGGCCAATGTAACTGTGACCATTAAAAAGGGGGTCGACAACTGTATGGTCGTGCACCCATCACCATCAAGTGTTGGCGCCAGGCTATAATTAGCGGGAAGATTCCCGATAAAATATACATTGGATATTTTAAAATGATGGTTACACCATAATAAAATTAATTTATAATAGGTTCCAAATAAGGGGAGGTCTGCAAGTTTGACCCCAGGACCTCCCCAATTATAATCTCTAAACTAATACCAATCACCAACGGTCCAATGAGAGGGCTTGGTAAGTGTTGGTTTGGTATCTTGGGATGACCTAGGTTCTAAATATAATATTACCAACATGCCCTTCTACCATCGGCCCTTCTGGATACTAGAAGGAAACACAACACATAGAGTGTAGTGCACAGTTTCACCTGAGATGGTTTCTATGGGTGGCCGTAGGACTCAGATGTCTGCAACCATGGGATGGGATGTGTCTCTTTCTTAGAGGAATTAGATCCACTCAATTGCTAACCCTTGAATACCCATATATTATTCTAACTCTAACTCTTATCGGTTACACAATATATGATCAACAGACTTCATTAATCATTATTGAAGCAAGTATTCCATGATAGGTATTCATCTACTGTATCATAAGATTCATATCTAAACACTAGCTATGACATACACTCATTTATTTAGAGCCATCCTGCATATTCCATTAGTTTATTCTTAGTGCACGATGTTATTTCCTTTATCATTTAACATGTTCATCATAACCTGACTAAAGAAAATACAATCAGAAATATTGCATACATTCACACAAAACACAGATATATTGTGGTTCACCCCCACTGGGGCTACACCCACAAAGATTTGTCGCTTGGATCTTTATTCATATTATTGCAAAAGCTAGTGTTGTGCACTGTACATTTCTTCCTTCATTACACACGATCTTCATAGGTCGCCCAAGTCTCTCAACATGATTTGTACTCAACTAAAGGAACTATTACAATCTCCACAATACACACATAATAACGAAAAGAGATAACCTTTGCGTCGTCCTAATACATTATACTTATACAAAACTGGGACAAATACCTTACAAAAACCCTAACCCTAAGCGGAGTAGGTTTTTCCACTTTCTCCTTAAATTAATCTTAGCTAGTCCTTGATCCAACCATTGCTCCAAGTCGATGCTTGTCCACTTTCCAACTACTATATAGTAGCTTGTCTACTTTGTAACTACTTTTCTCGATGTTGTTTTTTCCTCTTTTTTCGATGTTGTTTTTCTTCTAATTCCGACGCCCTCCCTATTTTTCGATGTTGCCTCATTTCTTCCCCAAAATTGGCCTACACCAACATGCCCCCAAAAGTAACATCATGAATCATCCTGAGTCACTCACGAACTCCTGCATATTTTACTACATGTGTCATTGCTTGATACATATCTGCTATTCATTGGAATTTCTCTTAAACTCGGTTTCTCCTCTCCACCATGGCTTCTACCATCTGATAGATTAATGGAGGTCTCAATATCTCTCCCCCCTCCAATCCTATTTGTTGTAACACCCTAGGTTTTGAGCCCCATATTAAATAATGTATTTTGTTAATTTCCAAGAGGCTAGAGGGTCCAAACAATTAAAAGAGGGAAGTGTGCCTAAGAAATGTAATGTTTTGATCATTATTAATAATAAACACATCGTTGACTGCTAGACGAACAAGGAATAGAGTTATAGGGGGGACTATGATTTCACAAGAGAGGGGGATTGACAGGATAAATATTTATTTCCTATTTTGATTACCCTTTTGTCTAAGGGAGTGGATCAGTTATGTGAGCTTCTTGGGGGGGAGGCTAGGAGGTTCTTGATTCCCCACGAAATACTTAAACCCGCCCCTGGTCTGATTGGGGGGTTCACTTCTTCACTCATTTTCTCATTCACTCGTTCATTTTCTCATTGGTTCATTCATTCAATCACTTACTCACCCATTCATCGATTCGATTCTTACCTATCACTCATTCATCCTTCCTAATCTATGTCTTGGCTTGGGAAAAGGGAAACAAACAGCCGAAGAGTAGCCATGGTATTGTTGGTTGTAGAGTTCGATTGAATAATCCAGCCATGATTTGATGCCTTCATGTCTAAGATGCATTGGCATGTATCAAGCTTTGTTCACAATTGTGAGTCCTGAGAGATCCAACATGGTGATTCTGAACTAGTTGCGCTAGAGCCCTGGAAGGAGAAGGACTTCTTGAGGGATTATATGTCAGAGACGGGTGGGGGTCCATTATCTTGGGTGGTGCAGGTTGGGTAGAAGAGAGTTGGGTACTTGGATTTTTGTGAGTGTTGGGAAATCCTTTGAGATCTTGAGTGATGACTGGTTTGAGAAGCCAGGCACCACTCTGGAATTGTCCTTGTAGATTCATAGCCCTGGCTTGGGGTGACACTATTGTTGAGATTTGGAACAATAGTGTTTATTATTTGGTGGAACATGCTTGTTCTACATCTAGTTGGTGTCTTATTTTATAAAGATAAGTGCTCTCTGATTTGGTATTATTTACCTGTATATGATTCTATTCTGTTGGGTATTTATTTATCGTTTAATTGAATCTTTAAATTATGCATGCTTGTTGGTTATTGTTGTTCATATTGTTAGATATTTTATTTTATGAATCCTTATTAATTTAAAAAGGTATCGGTAAGAGAACGAATTCCAAGGGTGGGCTTGAAGTTAGTGTACCCCATCCTGTGGGTGGAGGGGTATGTTACAGATTCGTATCAGAGATTCTAGTTGAAAAACTGGGCTAGTATGGGCCATGTCTATTGGTCAGATTCTTGTGGTTGAGATCAAATTCTGACCTTGAAGCTGAAAAGATCAGGGGGAATGGTGTTGCAGAATATACACAGGAGCTAGAACGTCAGAGATCCTTTGTAAGGGATCAAAGGATCATGACCGTCCCTTTTGAATTCAGGAGCGATTATCATTGTGGGATCAAGAGAGATTTGGATCATTGGATCAGAGGGATGGTGAGTAGGATTCGTTTGATGGAGGAAAACCAAAAGTTTGGAAAGGTTAATTCCCAGTCGTCAGATCTAGATTGTTGATCATCAGTCGTCGATCAAGGACAAGCACGAAGGGTAATACTTCATAACTTCACCACTTCGGTGATCTTGGTAGGAATGCAAAGCTTGAACATCCGAAGGCCGGAGACCCGAAGTCTTGTTGATCATTAGATGGAGCGGTGGATTTCATAAGTGTTTAGGACCATCATATATAGCAAGTATTCGAGAGTATGGGGGTCCTCTAGAGCGAGAAACCCCGAAGTTCAAGCCAGAGTTAATCACAATCATTGGTTGTGGGAGGAGTGTGAGTTGTCGATTTCAAATCTATGTTCGGCTATAAGAGAGGTAGCATGTGTTGGACTCAAGAAACTTCTGAAGCCTGAAGTCCCAAAGTCCGAAGTTCATATGGAACATTCATCAAAAGGGACATGTGTCGGTCAATCAAATAGTTCGGAAGTTCATTTTCCGGGAGAAATGGAATGTGCTGATGTGAAATCTCTCGAACTCCCAAAGTCCATCAATCGTTGGATAGAGAGGTGGGTTTCAGGAGTGTTGAGGACTGTCATATATGTGCATAGGTGATTGTGAGTCATAGATATCACAACAGTTCAGGAATTCGGTGTTCAAGAGGAACAAAGTTTTCCAAGGTGAAATTTTCTGAAGCCCTAAATTCTGAAGTGTCATGCCTCGTTGACATCACCTGGGATGACGTGGACACATGGGATGTGTTCCATGTGTCAGTAATTTTTAAACCTATGGAAGATTGAAATGTCACCCGCCTAACTGGGCCACATTTTCTCTTCTAGTATTTTTCCACATGGCAACATATCATGCAATCCAGAGACTGGGCACTCCAGAGGAAAAATATGTGACAATTTGTGTTGGGTTGAGAACTCTCGAAGGCCCAAAGGCCAAAGTACATATCAAACATTGATCCCAAAAGACACACGATAGTATATCTCATAGTTCGGAGACTTGGTACTCTTAGGGTTTTCAAGTGTCTACGACTGAAAAGTGTTGAAGCCTGAAGTCACGAAGGCACACAGACTATCGATTTAAGATCCCTTTGAGACATTTCTCAAACATTGGATCAAGCAGTGGAAGGACAAGGTAAGCACTTCAGTGAATTTTCACTCTGAGGGAGTTGAGTAGCACGGGAACTGAATGTCCCAGACCCCCAGAGCACCGAATTAATAGAGGATTATCTATCCCAACACTTGATTAAGTCACATACTTTTGATCTCGTGAAGCCTCCACATGGTAGTAGGGTCGTCCATTTCATGGGAGATTAAATATTGACTTCCCTATCCTTGTGGTGGAGCTAATGGAGATTTCAGCGAAGGGTAACTCCAGGAGGAAACAAGAGTTGAAAAAACAGAATAGACGAAGGATGAAGTCCGGAGGACTTGGTCTCGACACCGGTCCCATGATCAGGTAAAAAATTTCTTAGGAGGTAACTTAGCTATGGGTTTGTGTCTCGCACAAGCCCCATGTGAAAGAACAAGGAGTGAGTTGGTAAGGAAGGGACTAAGTCATGGATTCAAACTATGGTCACTTGAAACTTGGTTTGAGGGAAGCACCTGCCCAGAATGAAATTATGTGTTAGCCAAGGATAAAAGGACACCGTTATTTTGCAGAGAATGGGGATATATTCTTTTTTAACTAAGAAGAAAAAGACATGTAGAATTGTTTGGCAATTTCCTTTATATGCATAATCCTAACAAAATGGTCACTTGCACATTTTTCAGAATTAATATATTTAAACATATTAGATCGGATTGAAGATTCAAGAGATGGAAGAAGGTGAGGGAGCCTCTAGTCGTGATAGAGAAGTTGAAGGCGAGAATGCAAGAGTTGTTAATGCATAGACAGAGTCTAATGGACAGAAGGGCAACAAAGAGAAATAAACATTAATAGAAAATGTAAGAGGCCTGAAAATGGAAGTCCGGAGCTACAAATCATACAATGAGAGGCTGATGAGAGAAAAAAGTCATATAAATGATCGAGTGTTGTAGATCTTAAGCCAATTTCAAACGAAAACAAGGAATGGCTCCGAGCAAGGGGAAGAAGGAAGGTTTCATGAAATAAAAGATGATAGTGGAAGAGATAGTTATTCAAGAAGTGTTATCATAAATCATAGACATCACTCACCTCCCTACTTAGCAAGGAATTTTTATGCATTTGAATATTCCATAAGTAGTCCATAGGTGTCTCATGTTAGGCACCAAAGAAGAAGACATGAATTGGACAGTTTGCAAGGAGAGTTGAGGAAGCTCAAGACACCATCCTTTGATGGTGAAATAGAAAGGGAAGATGATGTTGAGGCATGGTTTCTTGGACTCAGGAGATATTTTCAATTGCATAACTATTCTTCAAACCTAGAAGCCATAATTTCCACCTACCATTTACACGGGAAAGTTTCAATGTGGTGGGATCAACTGAAGAAATTTAAACATATTAATGAGAGTAGGATCACTTGGAAGAAGTTCAATAAGTACTTCTAGAAGGAGTACCTCTCAGAGAATTTCTATAACAAGAAAATGTAGGAGTTATTTGAACTCAGGCTAGGAAGCATGACTATGGGAAAATATGAGAAGAAGTTCTTAGGGTTGTTAAAGTATGTCGGGTTCCTTAATGATGAGAAGATGAAAATACAAAGACTTATAAGTGGACTGCTAGCCTTTTATAAATTAAATATTAGGTATGATGAGCCCAAGACCTTGAATGAGGCCATCAAGAAGGCTAAATACCTATATGAGCAAGGCCAGGGAAGAGAATCCTTGCATAAATCTTGGAAGAATACGAAGAAGGAGAAGTTTGATCAGAGGAGGAAAGGATTCAAACCTCCCTTCAATAGGAATGAGCCTAATATAAATCATCGATATCAATATGTTAAGGGTGAATCCAAGAAAGAAGAATCCTTGGGAAAAAGGGGAAGACTTCCAATCCAATGATGGGGATGCAAAGAAGATCACATGTACAAGGATTTCCCACACAGAAAGGACATAATGATGACTGTGCACAACGTCCAAGAGGCTACAAAAGTCAAAGAAATGGGAAGCATTTATGCATATTTAGATGATCAAAAAGAAGAATACCAATCCAATATGATCGAGGTGGAAGGTAAGATCATAAATAATCCTGGTGCTATTTTAATTAATTCAAGAGATAGTCATTGTTACATTGATCCTAAAATAGTGAATAGATTACATTTGGAGAAAAGTAATCTTGGAAAATAAAGTTTGGTTCAGTTAGCCACTTGAACCAAAAGAGAGTCCATAATATGGTCAGAAGTTGTTCCATAAATCTTAATGGTGTGAATACTATTGTTGATATGAATATCATACCTTTGGGGTCTTATGATATTCTAATTGGAATGGATTGGTTGGACTAGCGTCATGTTGTCCTAGATTGTCATAGAAAGACATTTACCTGTCTTGATGGAGATGGAAAACATAGCATTGTGAAAGGAGTTCCAAGACCCATCTCTATAAGGGAGATTTCAACCTTAAAGATGAAGAGATGTTTTAGAAAAGGATGTCAATTGTATGCAACTCATTTGGAAGATCTAGAAAATATAAAGGGGCCAAGCCTTGAAGATTTCTCGATACTACAGGAATTTGAAGTTGTATTCCAAGAAATACCGGGGACCAAAAAGGGAGATAGATTTCTCAGTTGATTTAGTGTCAGGAGCCGACCCGGTGTCAGAAACACCTTACAGAATGAGCACACCATAGTTAAAATAATTACAAAGGAAGTTGGAGGAATTGTTCAAGAAAGGGTACATACGTCCAAGTGTTTCACCTTGGGATGAACCAATACTTTTTTTCAAAAAGAAGGATGGAACCTTGAGGCTGTGTATTGACTTTCGACAACTAAATAAGTATACTATAAATAACAAGTACCCTCTACCCAAAATTGATGACCTCTTTGATCAGCTATGAGGAGAAAAGATATTTTCAAAGTTTGACCTAAGGTCAAGATACCATCAAGTAATGATCAAGGAAGAAGACATTCATAAGACAAACTTTAGAACCACGTATGGACATTATGAATTTGTAGTGGTGCCATTTGTATTGACCAATGCATCATCTGTCTTTATGTGCTTAATGAATGGAATATTCATGAATTATTTGGATAAGTTTGTCAGAGTATTATTGGATGACATACTTGTCTATTCCAAGTCCGAAGAGGAGCATGAACATCACTTAAGACTGGTATTGCAAGTGATGAGAGAAAATCAGTTGTATGCCAATCTGAGTAAGTGTTATTTTTATCAAAATAAGATCCATTACTTGGGACACATATTTTAGAGCAAGGCATAGCAGTAGATTTAGAGAATATTGAAGCCATTAGAGAATGGACAACTCCCATAAATGTGTCAGAAGGTAGATCTTTTATGGGATTAGCTGGTTACTAAAGAAGGTTCATAGTAGGGTTCTCTAATATTGTTCATCCCATCACTTATTTGCAAAAGAATGGAACTAAATTTGAATGGACACCTAAGTGTGAGGATAATTGTAAATTGTTGAAGGAATTAATTACTAGTGCACCTGTGTTAATGATTGCTGGCCCAAATGAAATTTTTTTGGTATGTATAGATACATGTAAGGAAGGACTTGGGGGAGTCCTCACACAAAATGGACATGTCATTGGTTATGAATCCATAAATATTAAGGAACATGAGAGGAACTATGACATACATGACTTGGAACTTGCTTCCATTGTCCACACCTTGAATATGCGGAGGCATTATCTCATGGGGAAGGGATTTGAATTAAGGACAGACCACATTGGCCTAAAGTATCTTTTTGAACAACCAAACTTGAATGCGAGGAAAACAAGATGGATGGAATTTTTAAGTGAATATGACCTCAATATCAAGCATATCAAAGGAAAAGAGAATAAAGTTGTCGATGCACTTAGTAGAGGAGTGCATCGCATGCATTCTACTGCTATTAGTATGCATCAGTCAAACTTGAAGGGAAAATTTTTAGATGATCTTGTTATAGATTAGCATTACCTACAGATAAAGGAAAGCTTACAGTAGGGAGATGTACAACATAAAATAAAGGATTATGAGATAAAGGAATATGGATTACTTATGCATAAGAATAGAATCTATGTTCCTAGTTCCGGAGAACTGAGGAATTTTGTATTGAAGGAAATGCATGATGTTCCTTATATTGGACATCTCAGTTACCAGAAAACAATCACATCAGTAAGAATCCAATTATTTTGGCCAAGAATGAAAAAGGATGTTTTTTATTACATCACTTGATGTATGGAATGTCAGAAGGTGAAGACTGAGCATAGGCACCCAACGGGTTTGTTGTAGCCATTACCAATCCCAAAGAAGAAATGGGAAGTGATAACCATTGATTTCATAACTAAATTACCTAGGACAATAAGACAACATGATTCAATCATGGTAGTGGTTGAAAAATTAACAAAGAATGTTCATTTTGTTCCTGTAAAACCAACACATACATCGTCTAAAAACAACACATAAAATGAATAATATTGCAGAGGTTTACATGAGGGAGAATGCTAGGTTGCATGGGATACCTAGGATAATTGTCTCGAACTGAGATACAAAGTTTACCTCCAATTTCTGGAGGGGATTGTTTAAAGGATTTGGTACAAATCTAAACTTTAGCATAGTATACCATCCACATTTGGATGGGAAAATAGAGAGGGTAAATCCAGTAATTGAAGATATGTTGAGAATGTATGTGATGGATAAGCCATCTAAGTGGGAAGATTACTTAGACTTGGTTGATTTTGCATATAATAATGGGTATCAAGCTTCATTGAGAATGAGCCCATTTGAAGCCTTGTATGGTAGGAAATGCAATACTCCACTGAGCTGGGAACAACCCAGTATATAGAGTGGTAGTTGGGCTAGAGTTTCTCAAGCATGTGGAAGACCAGATGGTTAAGATCAAGGGGAATTTAAAGGCAGCTCAGGATAGACAAAAAATTTATGTAGTTAAGAATAGGACAACTAGATAATTTAAAGTAGGGGATCATGTACTTCTGAAAGTGAAGACCAAGAAAATCTCTTTGAAATTGGGTAGTTTTACAAAGCTGGCAACCAGATTCTATGGTCCATTTGAAATATTGGACGGAATAGGGTCAGTTGCATACATGCTTGCATTTCCTGCCTCCATGAATTTGCATAATGTGTTTCATGTCTCTTTTCTAAAGAAATATGTACATGATCCTAACCATTTTATTGATTGACATCTGATTCCGGTAGAGACAAAGGGAAAATTTTAGGTCCAACCAATGTTGGTATTGGACACAAAGGTCAAAATGCTCCAAAATTGAGGTATAGAGATAGTAAAAGTTCAATGGACCTGCTAAGGTCCTGAAGATGCTACCTGGGAGCATGAAGATTCCATGTGGGTAAAGTACCCGCAAATGTTTGAATAAATTTTGAGTGTTTGATATCTATTTTGTATATGATATTAAGCCCTAATATTGGCTCATTACCCCTTAATTGGCGCATATTATATTAGTAATGTTATTTTATTTATGTCGGCTTTAGGCCATTAGTTGTAATTATACCTCCTAGTCTCCTATATATACCAAGGAGACGTTTTCATTTTGAATCATCTTGTACTTGAACATTTAAGTGGGGTATAAGGAGGTTTCCCCCTCGAAGAGGCTTATTATCTGAAATTATCTCTTTTTCAAGGAGTTGAGTAATTTTTCTGAGGATTTTCTATGCTATATTGATATTTGGTTCTTAACATATGGTATCAAAGCTCAAGGTCTTGGGGTTTCACTGCTGCATCTGAGATACCTTGGAATTTTTGCTAAAACTTTTTTTCTACAATGTTTCAGAAGGAACGGCTTGGAGGATATTTAGTAGATGGAGCAAGGTACATTGGTTTCACAATTTAGCTCCTGCATCCTTATACTTTCGAAGATACAGCCTGTACAATATAGGATTATGGAATTATCCTAAACTGAGTCATTGCAGAATTTTCGGTATGAAAACGTTTCTGTAATGTTTCAGACCCTTAACTATAGAGGCTATTTACAGAAATTAGTAAGGTATCTGTGGTAAAACATTTAGCTTTTGGGTCATCATAAATTTGTAGATACACCTTGTATAAGATAGGGTATATGACTAGTCCTATTGACTAGTCTCAAGAAGGTGTTCCAGGTAAAGCAATCATAACTTTGTCCTAGAGTATCCAAATTGTGTGGGACTAGTTTCATTGGATCGTGGACAGTCTGTAGTATTTTTGGTGTGAGTTTCATAATTTGATATCAATTATTTTGTGCGGGGCACACTATAAAAGTGAGATATCCTGGAAAGGCCAAAAATCGGCAAGTTGTAGGGAAGCTACTGTAAATTCCACTTGGCACATCCAATTTTGATTAGACCTATGGCATTGCAGAGAATAAATATCAGAGAAATACATAAAAGAAATTTTCATACCCAGAAGGGTCGAAACTTGGGAGATACAACAAAAGAAATATTGTCTA
This sequence comes from Picea engelmannii, assembly GCA_009831015.1. Taxonomy (NCBI): domain Eukaryota; kingdom Viridiplantae; phylum Streptophyta; class Pinopsida; order Pinales; family Pinaceae; genus Picea; species Picea engelmannii. Next base: position 2,602,932 of record ML777912.1, read on the forward strand.
GCGGAACCACCTCAAAATCAAGGTTCAAAAGTGATACTTGGCCAACATGCCACCCAAAAAGGGAACTTCTACACCAAATAAGCCTCCAAAAAATCCTACTTGGACTCTTGATGACGGTGATGAAATGCGTAGGGACATAAATGAACTACAAAAGAAGATGGATTCAATGGAAGCTAAGTTGGATACTAAGATGGATTCAATGGAAGCTAAGTTGGATACTAAGATGGATTCAATGGAAGCTAAGTTGGATACTAAGATGGATTC
>ML777912.1:2617024-2639048 GCA_009831015.1 Picea engelmannii
AGCTCCTCTCCTTTTATAAGTTGAAGAGGATAAGGTGAGGAGGTTAGGATGATCCCACTAAATCATGAAAGTGAGTAAGATCCAAACCATTCAGATGCCACCTCACCATAGAAGTTTCTCCTTCTAGAAGATTTGAGAAAACAGTCATTTTTCCCATGTGTAAGCATTCTTGCACCCTACCTATAGAAAAACCTGTGAACCTCTCGCAACCCAGCTATGGTGCAACCTGTGAGAATTAGGCATTCTTGCACCCTGCCTATAGTGCAACCTGCGAACTTCCTCTTTTATAGGGTTTTTACTAGGGAAAATGCAACTTCTTTTATTAGGAAAAATTCTTCTCCCTTCTCTCTTCAGGAACTCAGGCCATTGACCCCTCTTAAGGAAATAGATAGGTTTACATCATTAACGGTCATAGGGATGATGAAAATAATGTGTAACAGAGAGCCCCCCAAAGTATGAAGTTAGAACAGAGTGATAGCTAAAATACTTTGTCGAGTGTGTGTAGGGAACAAGGAACAGTCGGTCGGAAACCTACCAACAAACAAGGAAATACAGTACAATAATATATCATCAATGAGGTAGGCATTCCCATAATTAGAATACAAATGACCTAAAGCATAAATGTCGACATGGGAAGATCCATGTCAAGTAAGACAAGTCATGGCCACCAAACATACACTGTGGATCCATGCCAATATGACTCAAATCTGAACATAGCCACCAAAAATACATTGTGGATCTATGTGTTAAAGAATCAAATTTGAACATAGACACCAGACATACACTGTGGATCTATGCAAAAATACACTGAACATACTCCAACACAACCTGGATCTATCAGAAAATATCCAGGGTCTTCATCTCCACCACTCTATAGTACGAATCTAACCATGTGAATACATGTGTTGAAGTCGAACATAGTAGAAACCACTTGATTACCGGTCATTAGTGTATACCATTAACAAGTGCGTGGGAAATCACCATTAATGTCAATGACTCCCAAGGTACACTAGTACAATCCAACAAATGTGAATAAATGAGTTGAAGTCGAACACTCGGTGGAATCTCCCGATCAGGGGTCGATAATGAAAACCCACTGTCAAAAGCGATGAAACCTACCATTGAGGCATGCAAGTTCCAAGGTACCAATTAGTTTCTAAGTATAATTCCTGGATAATGAGTTGAAGTCGATAGGAAAAGACTCATCATAGAAGGGCCCTAATGTATCCCCCATCAATGACATGAAACAAGTAACAATATTTGATGTAGATCAGAGTAACAAGTGATTCAGGACTGACTCAAGGATGGTTGACGCAATAGAAGGCTTAAGGACTGTAGAAAAGGATGACGCAACAGAAGGCTTTTCAAGTTGGACATCTTTTTGAACATATTGATGACACGACAACTGTCTTGGAAAATACTGACTCAACAACAGGGATCACCGACCAATTTGTAATCTTATAAAGGAGTATGATCAAGAGACAAGTGGATTTTCCAACCTAGACACAAAGTAAGTGAAAGGGTGTCATGTTCAAAAGTGAATCTTCCACAGAATACAGGTTTAGACACAATTCTTTACCAATTTTTCCCCCACCATTTCTGGCGAGTACCTCTTTATTTTTACGCAATCTTGAGGAGGATAACATACGCTTGTAATGTAAGCTCATCCTTCAGACAATTCCCTCGGAGTATTTTTAACGAACCCTAGGAAGGAGTGGTTCGGTCCCATATAGGCCTGACGAGGTTTGTTTAACGAGTCCAAATATAGAAAAATCAAAGGTTTTTCATGATTATAGAGTCTGGAAAAACACTTAAAAGAGAACTCTCTCAGTTCCTTTTTCGTAAAGTAGTATGATGAGACCAAAAAATAGATAAACTATCGCTCAATAGACATTTTCTTCAAATACTTTAACAAGCGTGAAAAGAACAAGGTCGCTCGACAATCTTTTCATGTTTAGAGAGTCTGAAAAGAGCTTAAAGGGAACTCCAGGGGGTTCCTTTTTCGTATAACCTTTACGAGTCCAAAAAAGTGATAAAAGTATACTCAGTTACATTCTCATTGATTTACGAGCACGAGAAAGAACAAATACTAAGCTCAATAACTTATTCTCATGTATTTACGAGCATGAGAAAGAGCAAAGACTAAGCTCGGGATTGTTTTCATTTTTACGCAAGCTTTAAAAAAAAAAAAAACTATGCTTGGACCTTGTTTCATTTTTACGCAAGCTTGAACCAGAGGAAACTATGATTGCGGTAAGTGGTTTCATTTTTACACAAGCTTGAACCATGGAAAACTATGCTTGTGACTTCCCAACGCAGAACACATGGATGGTTGGTACTTAGCCCCCAGCTTAAGAAACTAGCGGCTCAACTTCAGCATGAAGACCAGAAGCTGAGGAAAATGCCCCCCAAGATTTTTTTTATCCAACTGCAAAGGAGAATGAAATGAAGCTGAAAATACTAAATGAAGGACTTGACTCAAAAAGAGAGGGGGAACACTATTTCATTTTTTAATGAGCTTGACACAGAAACAAGAACTATGCTCGTAACCTATGTTTCATTTTTTAACGAGGTTACCACAGAGACAAAAAAACTATCCTCGTAAGTGGTTTCATTTTTTAATGAGATTGAAATCAAAAAACCATGCTCAAAGACCTCTATTTCATTTTTTAATGAGGTTGCCTCAGAGACACAAAAACTATCCTCGGAAGTCTTCGTGATCATGGATTCCAAGAGTACAATGCTCCGGAAGGAGACCATGTCAAGGGACAAAACTCGGTCATGGCTTCCAAGAGGTCTTCATTTGACAGAAGAAACACACTCTATAAGGACACCATGTCGAGGGTCGCAACAGGAGTAAAGAGATCAGGCTCTAACAACCCTATCGAAGAGATCACCATGTCAACTATTGGATCTAAGTCATCAAAAGTTGAAGCCATGGGTGACAACGCCACATAATTGGCCTATGGCAGGGGTGATACCATCTGCATATAAGAACCATTTAGGGAGGCAATCTAGGCAGGGTCAATGAAGGAAAGTTGATCCACAGTCACAACCTGTCCATCGTGAGGGAAAGATATCACACGAAAAAGAGTAGACACAATAGCTTTCATGGCGTTGACATAATCTCACCCAAGGAGTAAAGAAAAATCCAAGGGGTCTTGGACTACCATGACGTCAATAAAGATAGTTTTCCCTCCCAAAGTTATAGGAAACTAAGGAAGGGTCCCTAAAGGTTGACTAGTTCTTCTGTTAAAAGCTAACAGATTCTGCGTAACTAGCGCAAGCGGAGGACAACCCAAAGCTTGCCAAGAAAAAGAGGAAAAAATACTAACAGACGAACCTTCATCTATTAGCATTTGAGGAATGTCCCAACCACAAACCTATACTATAATCTGGAAAGGAATGCGAGAGGGAAGACGAGATCCAGTTAGCACATCCCAATCAAAACGGATGGCCTCATTACTTGGAGGGGGTCCTACGGGAGAAGGAGGAATACCCCTCGGCACGGGAGATTCTGTATCAATGAGAAAAACATGGGCAATATCGGGTTTACTCTCTAGTGGGAGAGTAGGATTGACTGATGGAGAGATCAGATCGACCACTTGGGTTTCATTCTATAGGGGGATATGGGGTCGACAGGTGGAAATGGATCGACTTCTTGGGTTTCACTCTCTGAGGGGAGAGTGGGATTGACGGAGGATGGTATCGGATCAACCACTTTGTCAACTGGTTCAACTAAGGATGCAACCAGATTAATGACATCATCAACCAGATTGACCGATGAAGGGACCAGAGTGATCATTCCATCAACTATTAGAGAGTTGAGAGAAAGCTTGCGGTAAGCAGCTGGAAGTTGAGGTTGTGAAACAGTCATGTCTTCTAGTAATTTAGAGGCTTCATCCATATGAGGAAAAAGGTGATTGAGATGAATCCCTTTGCATAACATACACGGGAACTTGACTCTACTTTTCTTCTTCCCAACCGTATCATGGCTGGTTGATGGGGGGTTGTCAGCATGTTGTTCAGAGGCTAACGACGTGGACTAGAAAGGAGATGTAGACCATGCTTCTATAACTTTGGATAGACCAAGGCAATCCTTAAGAATATGGCTACCCTTACAAAGCCTGCAAGGGTACTTGGGCTTACAGGTTGTTTGGGTGATCTCGACATCATCAACACTCCTAGCACGACTAACAACAACTGGTTTTTTTCCAACATGTTTGACAGTGGTTGGAGGTTTTGACCCTTGTTTATCTTTCTTCTTCTTAATCTTTCTTTTCTTCTTCTTCTTAGTCACCGAGTTACTAGATTCAGAACTTTCACCTGACGAAGAAGATGAAAGGGAAGGTGATATTGCAAGTGAAGAAGGTGAAGAAGACCTTACTGGTGAAGAAGGTGAAGGATCAACATGAGGTTCATGATCTTGGGGGGAAGTTCTTGTGACTGAAGTACTAACTGCATTCGGGATTATTTGAGTGGAAAACAACCATACCGGTAATACAATAGTGAGACCTGGAAGGCTCAAAGTAGCGATTTGAGGAGGACCAATGTTTCCATAAGAAGGAAAAATAAAAGGTTCCCCTGGAGCAGGGGTTCCTTCATTGGTCATTCCAGGAACTGACGCCATTAAATAAATATCCAATCTAGAGTCCTCTAAGGAAAACAAACAACGCACGCTAAAAATCTAGGAAGTAAGCAGACAAACAAAACCTTCTCACAATGAGCACACTAGTTGGTGATGCAATCCAACATCGTGGGAACAATGTAAGAAGGGGCTGAGATAGAGCGGGTGGAAAATTTACGTTGACGACCAGCTTAACGGACTTACACCTTGGTGCAAGCTCCCACACATAATCGTGGGTATACCCTCCAAGGAGCCCAAGTGAGTTTGGCCAATGTCGATTCCAAGTACCGTGAAGACTTTCCCCTCCACAGTCACCTCGTGTAAAGAATCTAGAGACATAGGCCACTAAGGTTACCAATCACTACAATGATTCCTAGGGAAACAGTCGACAGTCCGATCCATGCGCAAGGGCAGGGTATCTAGCCTGAAATCAACTTGAAAGGCTTCCACTCATCATTGTGGGTATACCTCTCAAGCGACCCCCATAATACATGTAATATCTACACCAAGACCAACAAAGCAGGGTGAGTAACTCTGCTAGTCTCAATGCGACCTCATGATTGACCCTTGTGTCAGAAGGGCTTCCCAGGACAAAATGTAATAAGTGGATTTAATCGCTCCCTAACTCAAGATTCTATGTTTGTTTGCAACTTTGGAAAGTTATCTTTCAGACCTATTCCAAAGCCTTACAACTAATCTAATGTAGGTTTGATACCAGAAAAGATAAAAATGTCTAATCAATTTTTATAAGCACTTTATTTTATGGTTGTTGTTACTCAAAAGGAAAATGGCATGGACAATATGGTGTTTCGACTGACTCGAAAGTTATGCAAAGAGATGAAGATGCAATCTTTTCATTTCGTTGAAAGCTATGCTATGAGAAGGAGAAAACATTTATCATTCCCATATGCACGATGTCCCAAAATATATTAAACTCATCAATATCAAGATTCTCAAGAAATGAGAAAAAGGTACTGAACACCAATGCACGATTCAAAAAATGCCAAGAATCATGCAATTTCGCTACTTTAAATGCACGAATGCCCCCAATCTAATATAAATCAATAAATTAAATCTTTTTGTTTCAAAAATTTCACTAAAAGCAATAATGAACTTTCTTAAAACAAAGAAACCCAAACTAAAAGTTCTCTTTTAAAGCGAACTATTCAGAAGAAATCTGATATTTCCCTAAACAATTCTAAAGAAAACACATGCTTTGTAATTGAAAGACACTCAAAGAAAGAGACTAATCCTTCAAAACCAAACAAAGCAAAGATGGATAAAAGCAACTCAAAGGATGTCAAGAATATTGTAAGTAGATCAATATAGGTTCCAAAAGTTCAATCCAGCTATTCAAAGAAAAACTAGGCATCAAAAAATAACAAGACCCAATCCAAAAAAATTTACAAACAAGTTCGCAGGCTGGCAGTGTATTACAGTGCGAGAATCAAAGATTCTCGCAGGCTAAACAAAGGTTGACTACAAGGGGTTCGAACTGGACTTAACACCAAGGTGCGAACTCAGGTGTTTCTCGCAGGCCACTAAAGGGTACAATGCGAGAATGCCTGTAAACAAGCAAAAATTTGAAAAAGGACTAAATTTGAGTGAACTTTCAGATCCAGGGAATCTGGATGGATCTCCCATAGACTCAGAGACTAGAAAACAAGAAATCAAAGAAAGGGAAACTAGACTAACTAGGAAACAATCCATTCCCCATTGGAGTCACCAATTTTATTATCGGACTAATCGGTAGGTGCAGACACTAACTGATCTCCCTAGATCCACCTAGATCTAGAACAAAACACACCAGAACATAACGCTTTCCTTAAGTTTTAGATATTGAATTTACTAACTAAAGAGGGATGAGTGACATACCATTTAAATGTCGCTTCCTCTTGTCATCGCCATCCTAGCTCCATTCCAACGCTCATACAATGATGGACCTGCAAAAGAATGAAACCAACCAAAGTGATAGCAATAGCATAAACTCAATATAAACCTATGTATGTGATCAAGGAATCATACAATAAAACACAACAAGCTTTATAGGAAAGAATCATATTAATGTATCATATTAAATGTGAAAGAGAGATTACAACCATGGCCTTGATGTCGTAAGGTCCCTTCCAACTATCCTTCATTCCCCACACTCTTATTGCTCCAAGGATTCTGAGACTACGAATCTGATAGCTACTCACAATCTATATTGACAAAGCAAATCTCAAAGCCACTCTAACCAAGCTAACAATCCCAAGCCAAAAAGCTAACAAAGCTCAAGAACCCATTCTCCATGAGAGCTCCTCTCCTTTTATAAGTTGAAGATGATAAGGTGAGGAGGTTAGGATGATCCCACTAAATCATGAAAGTGAGTAAGATCCAAACCATTCGAATGCCACCTCACCATAGAAGTTTCTACTTCTAGAAGATTCGAGAAAATGGTCATTTTTCCCACGTGTAAGCATTCTCGCACCCTGCCTATAGCGAAACCTGCGAACCTCTCGCAACCCAGCTATGGCGCAACTTGCGATAATTAGGCATTCTCGCACCCTACCTATAGTGCAACCTACGAACTTCCTCTTTTACAGGGTTTTTACTAGGGAAAATGCAACTTCTTTTTTCAGGAAAAGTTCTTCTCCCTTCTCTCTTCAGGAACTCAGGCCACTGACCCCTCTGAAGGCAACAGATAGGTTTACATCATTAATGGTCATAGGGATGATGAAAATAATGTGTAACACACCAAACCACATACCCAACTCCACAAAGGACATGAGATCTGCCCACACTCCACTAGATCCTCCTTCCCTGAATCAGATCAATGCACAAAGCCTTACACATTATGTCTGCACAGGGCCTCTTACAATCACATGCACAAGCCTCTAGTCATGCACTAATCCAATACCCTCTCCAAGCCAATTACCACTTGCACTAAGTGGATTCTAGTAACTACTTGTTACATCACCTATCTACTTATTTATAGATTACAAAAAGGGGACTAAACATGGGTAAGCCCATGAGCTAACATCCCACACCCATTACATAAACCCTAAAATCCCTAAAATCCCACAAAATGGGTGAGATCCCATGATATCTACTTTGCCTGGGTTCTCTGTCTTCGACCAGCATTTTGATGTCCCAAAAAATGGTCAAACATGACCAGTGTTTCCTCAAAACCTAGTCAAGGGCCAACAGGTCCCAAACACTCACATGTGACTTGTCCAAAGTCACTTTGATCTAGGAAACTCTTCTTCGAAGGCCTCGAGTTTAGCTTGAGATTCCTTGACTTGCTTCTTCACCATAGCCTCTTGCTCGACGAACTCCTGAATGAATTTCTCAATGACAGGCCCTTCCAGGCACTTTTCCACTATTGTGACCACTTGTTCCAACTATGATCCTTTTCCCTCAATCTCTTCAAAGAGGGTGTAGGATTCGTCTTGCACTGGCTGGAGTCTCTATGTCACCTCCATCACTCTTCTTTATATGGAAGTGACCTACTGTTGAACTGCATGCTACTCCTGTGACCTCTTCATCATTTCTATTGCAGTAAGAAGCTTCAGCTATGCTTGCACAGTCAACACCTGTTGCTTCACTTCCTGGAGTTGTGCCTCCAATGTCCTTAGTTTTTGGTCTTTTGCAAGGCACTCATAGGTTTACGCACTTAGATTACTTAGTTTTTTACACTCTGAATCCAATGCCTTCATTCTTTCTACTACACTCCTGACAGTTTCTTCCCTCTGATCTCTCACTTCTTATGGAGTGCTAGGCACTGCTTGAATTTCTAATTCTCCTACTCATGCTTGGATCTTTTGAATGGCTTCAGAGAGATTCCCCACTTGGCTCTCTGTTGTCTCTTCTTCCATCTGGGAAAAACCTGACATAGAGTGAAGTGCTCTAGTCACTACCTCTCTTACCACAGTCTACTTCGCAAGCAACGGGTCTTTCTCTTTCTAGATTTTCTCTTTATCCTCTTCGAACTTCGCCTGAGCTTCCTCTCTCTCTTGTTGCACAACCCAAAGTTGCTCTAAGGCCTCCTCCTTTTCTTCCTTCAAGGCTTCTGTGGCCTACTCTTTTTCTTCCTATACTTAATGAAGGCAAACCTCTATCACATATACTATCCCTCGCAATTGAGTGGGCTCATCTCCCAATTTTGCACCTTTTGATGACGACAGCGCAGTAGATACTTCGCAGCTCGAGTAGATAGCTTGTTGTATCACCTTCAACTCCACCTTGATTCTATCATACATCATATACTTCTTTGCTTCATGTCACTGCAAGATATCCTTCGAAGCATCTTCTATAGTTGTGACGATGAGGTCAACATCATCCACTATGAGCACATTCTGCTGCTGAGGCTTATTGGCTCGGGATTTCTTCTGTGCTGAGGGTTTATTCGAAGAAACCTTCCTTTTCTTTGATGTCTTGGTCTTTGTGATAGGATCCCTTGGTAGTACTACTTCGCCCTTTTATTTATTGTCTTCTTCCCCTTCTTCCTCTTGGTTTACTTCGTCACCTCCTCCTCCTCCAGGTGAGTTAGGCATAGTTTCCTCTGATGTGTTGTCATTTTACTCACTGTCTATGTCTTGCACTTCCTCCTTATTCTTCTTTTTCTTAGTGATGCTCGGTCCATCATATTCATTCTGGGTGACCAAAGGGATTATGATGATGTCAGGGTCAAAGAGCTTTGTATCTTCCACTGGTACCAGGAACTCAGCTGACCATTCCTTGGTTATCTCCTCCATGTCTTCATCAGTCAACTTGTAGTAGGACTATAGCTCCTCCTTTCTTTCATCCCTGTGCATAGTGATGTATATGAAGTGGTGGTCTGCACAGAACTTTGCTAGAGGCCTGTAAGTATGCAAGGTGTTTGGGGTCATTCGGGGGAATGATTCAATGGCACGTGTGATATTTAGGTAGTAAGCGTGGAACACCGCATTTGATTTCCACTGCTTTTCCATATTGCTCGCTTACCAAAAGGTGGTGAACCTCGAGGCCAATGGTTCTAATGGCTCAACTTTCAGGAATGTCGCTCCCTCTGAAATCTCCCAAGAAACAAATTCTATTAAGATCAACAACCAACTAAAGTGAAATTCGTAGCCCTGGTCCTGCACTCCGCGATAGTCCTTGTCCAACTCATTGATGCGATAGCTCTCCTAGTTCATTTTCATCCCTTCGACACACTTCCCTGTGAGGTCAACTATGAAGCCTGTGACTTGTGTTGGCATGTTCTTTCTGATGAGATTTCCACCGATCAGTTGACAAGATAGGTGCACTGTGCCATCTTTGATGGAGGATACCTTGTAGCCTTTCTTCCCCTTCTCCACATTGCCATAGGTTTCCTTGATTCGATGGGCCAGGGAATGATCTGCATCCTTCCCTAGATATAAATCGTGAGGTTCTGGTCCTTTCATGCTTAATACAGTGATCAGGTGGATCGGTGTTGGATCCACGGTCATGCATCTATCTAACTAGAGATAGCCTCCATGGTAGCATGAAAGGAGGAGTTTAATGTACGTGTTAACCTCCTAATGTCTTCCGAAGTGGGGGATATTCATGATGATTAAGATCATGGACCTCATGATCTACTTAATCCATGGTTGAGGAACTATCTTGGTCTTCTTCCCAATCATATTTGTCAGGTATCTATGTGGTGTGAGCATCACATAGTTCTTTTGGTCTCCAAGGTTGAAATCGCTTATCTTGAGATATGGGATTAGTCCCAGCTGCGGTCCTACTGTGTGTATCCCCTTCAAAAGGTACACATTGATGAGCGTGTACTCAAAATCATGTGGGACGCTATCATGACTAACCCCACCAGCCAAAGGTGGGATATAGTCAGGCAATACCAATGAGATTTGCTTTGCGTTTGCTAGATCTTCATGGTGCTTGCTTGTTTTCTCTGTTGCGGTTTGGCTAGACCGACGTACAGTCGAGGTGGATGCTTGTAATCCTCCCTTTGATGAGGCATGTATTCCCACAGACATGACTTTCTTATCCATGCGATCGATCAAGATCTCTTCGACAAATTTCTTTACTACGCTAAGGTCGCCTGACATGCACACTCGTAGTCAAAGAAATCAGGTAGGCAAATAGATACTCAATGTGGTTGAGTCAATGGTGAGGTCTAGAAAGCACAACGTGGTGTGTGATCACTTCTCTATTATCTTAAATATCTCAGTTTGCAAAAGTGGTCCCAGTGTGGCATTCAATGGATTAAATAAGAAATGTCATAATGAATTCCTTCAACGGGTCGAAATGCCTTAATCAATATGAATCCATCTGTTATGGTGCAGTCTCGACGATCCAATGGCGATATTTCTGTAACTATAGTTATAGCCATTCCGGAGCATCGTTCTAATGGTCTGGATGCCTCCAATGGACATATAGCTTCATCGTGGCGAAGTGCCTTTCTGTTTTGTTCTTCTATCCTGGCGAGGTTCAAATTCTGCAAGCCTACCTTTTTCGAAGTCTTCTCTGGAACTTCCTATAGTTTTTCTAAATTTTGCCTCTTCTTACTGAACTTTCTTTCCTTCTTTCCCGTGATCTAAGTTTCTGGGTTCCTTTCTCCCTTCTTATTCTTATCTTGCCTTAGCATAGTAACTTTGCACTGTTTATGTTCTCTCAAAGGTTTCAAATGTAATATCTCTTCTCTTACTATTTCTAGGTTATGTTCTCTTATCTTCTACATGGATAGGTTCTTTAAGCCTTATTTTGTTCTTTCAAGTTCGACAACTAATTCTCTAGCCCTCAATTGCTTCGACTTGTCCTCTTGTTCTTATATTAGTCGCTCTAGTTTCTTGGCTATGAAGTCCTTTAATTCTTTCTTTTTATGTTCTATGACTGCCTCCTCTTCTTTCTTTCAGATCTGATCTTTCTCAATCCAAGTTTTTCCTAACAAAAGTGCAAAAGGGTCGTTGTTCTCAACAAACTAAATGACTTCAAATTCTTCTTCGGTCGATGTTCCAAGGGAAATCATCGGTACACTAGTAACTCTTCCACATAGAGTTATCAATTTTCCTTTAAACAATCCTAGCCTTCCCAATGAAGGATTCATAGAAGGCTTTCCCAAGATTTCCCAAGTACTTTCTGGCATAAGGTTCACCATTGTTTCTTCATCTAATACACAATCTATGTCAAAGTCTCCTATTCTTGTCTCTATGAACTTCTTTTCTTTTAAGATCTTTGGTAAACTGATGTCTCTGTGATCATTCAGAGTTTCTTTCATCTATAATAATATAGTCTCTGATACTTTTTGGTTCTCTAACATATGCTTAGTTTATTTACCTTCCTCATGGTTTTCTTGTCTCATATTCATCTTTTCAACTTTAGCAATCATTCTAGGGAAACCCAAAACCTCATGACCAACAACTTTACAACAAATACAAATAGGACCTATATTGGGGAATTATTTATTAAGATGTCTTGGTCTTCTGTAGTTATAACATAGTGTCAATCCTCTATTTATTTTAAATGATCCCCAACCTTTCCTATACTTCGCACTGGGATCACAGTGATGGACCTGCAATCTGCAAACATTCTTTCTAGGATCCTGCATCCACTTATTAGTCCAAAACTTATTTCTATGCATAGGAATAACATATCTTTCACTATCTCTATCAAATATATTCATATCATATCTTTTTTCTTCTAGTCATGCCCTAGTTTTCAAACTAGGACAAAATCTATCAAACATACCTAGATTCATACTTTAGAAGAAACAATTTCCACTTATCTTACCTTTATTAGAGCACAAATCTTTAATATCTTACCTTTTTTCTTCAGATCCAATTCCCTTCTTAGCATAGAGCTTCATAAGTCGAGTAGAATATTGCGCCCTACAACAACAAATCTACACACATATATTTTTCTTTTATTCAGTTCCCAACAATCACAGTTTCAAGTCCCAGCAACAGAACCATTTTTTGGCATAGGGGCAGACCCGGGGTTCAACACTTCAACAACACACCAACAAAACCCTAACAACTAGCCCTTTCAGAAACACCTGCAAAGCAGATGAAGTCTCTCCCGAGATAGAGGCAGGGGGGGTTGTAGGACTCAGGTGTCTACAACCTAGATGGGACATAGATCTATGATTACAACACTTTAATAGAGAACTTATCCAATACCATACATTAGTTCATAACCCTCTTCACATCACAGATTAAAACCTAAATATAGAACAACGTTGTAGTAAACAAACCAAACTCTTCTAATCACTTAGCATAAGTTCATATATAACATTCATTCACATCATAAAACACTAAGCATTCATAGATATAACTATCATACATCAAGAACAATGCACTAAGAAAATAGATACAGAAATAACATGAACAACATTGCACAAAGCACATCAACATGGGATATACATGGTTCACCCCAGTGTGGGGCTATGTCCACCAACCCTTCTTCTTCTTTATTAGTCTCTCCAATCTTCTTACATGCACCAAGCCACACATCCAACTCCGCAAAGGACATGAGATATGCGCACACTCCACCAGATCCTCCTTCCCCAAATCATATCAATGCATAAATCCTTACACAGTCTGTCTACACAGAGCCTCTTACAATCACATGCACGAGCCTCTAGTCATGCAATAAGCCAATGACCTCTCCAAGCCAATTACCACTTGCACTAAGCCAATTCTAGTAACTACTTCTTACATCACCTAGCTACTTATTTATAGATTACAAAAGGGGCCTAAACATGGGTAAACCCATGCGCTGACATTCCATACCCATTAAATAAACCCTAAAATCCCAAAAATCCCACAAAATGGGTGAGATACCGCTATTGCCACTTCACCTGGGCAATTCGTCTTCGACCAACATGTCAAAGTCCCAAAAATGGTCAAACATGACCAGTGTTTCCTGGAAATATGGTCGAGAGAAAACACCCATTTATCAAAAACCTATAAAGTTAATTGGGAATAAGTGGCATTTCATCCCTTCTAGATGGTTTTCCCACCCTCTGACAAACGTCATAGGTCTGAAAATATCCCTTTGCATCTTTATGTACTGTAGGACACCATAGTCATGCACACAACACCTTATGTGCTATATGATATCCTCCATATTTCCCTCCATCTATGTCTTCATGTGCTTCTGCTAACACCATGGAGCATTCATTCTCCATCACACATCCTCTTAGAATTCCATCTTCTCCTATCTTGTTTAAATGACCTGCAATCAGGTCTACAATGTGCATTACCAACTATTTTTTCTACGTGACAATGAATTCCTTTGGAGCCTTTCCTGTGCTTAAAAATCCAACAATGTTAGCAAAATAATCATCAACATTCTAAACAGAGAATAAGTTAGCATCAAGAAATTTCTCCTCAAATTTCCTTGGATCCTCTCCATTAGTATTTCTTGACAGATGATCTGGTCCTGCATTCAACTTCCCTTGTTTTGCTATGATTTCAAAATCAAAATCCTAGAACAATACTAACCATGTATAGATCCTTCACCCCAAAATTGGCTTGTTAACTGGGTACTTCAAAGTGGAATGATCTGTAAAAATATTAAAATGTTGCCCCAACAAATAATGTCTGAACTTCTCTAGGGCATATACCATAGCCATACCTTTCATTTCTGTACTATTATAGTTATGCTCATACTCAAATAACTTTCTACTAGCAAACGATATTTGGTGATCAATGCCTCCTTCACCTGGTTATAACAAAACTTCTCCAAGTGCAATGGATGAAGTGTCCACATGCACATGAAATTATTTTTTTCAATCTGAAAAGTTCAAAATTGGTGTTGTCACCATCTTATTTTTCAATATGTCCAAGATCTCTCAGCATTCATCATTCCAATGAAACCGAATGTATTTATTTAGTAACTTCTCCATGGGTGCAATAATCATTGCATATCCCTTAAAAAATTTCTTGTAGTACCCAATGTGGCCCAATCAACTGGTTCACTGAATTTGGTGGTGGTAAATTGACAATAACAACAATATTTGCAAGGTCTACTATCAAGCCCTATTTGCATACAATGTGTCCAAGTAGGATTCCAAACAGTGCATTGAATATAAATTTCTTAATGTTGAATGAAATATGACATTTCCTACATCTCTCTAACATTAACCTCAAAATTTCTACATGGTCCTTCAATAAACTAGATACTTTCCAATGATCCAGATAAACTTCTAAAAATTTAGGTATAAAATCCTTAAATGAAACTACTACTACTTTGGAAAATATTGTTGGTGCATTCTTTAAACCAAATGGAATTACTTTGTACTGATATGACCCCCACTCTATTGCAAATGTAGTTTTGTACCTATCCTCTAGAGCAATTCTGATTTGATGGTAACCTGGAAATCCATCTGTGAAAGAGTATACTTCCTGTCCTCCCACATTCTCTAAAACCTCACTTATAAATGGAGTAGGAAAAGGATCATGAAGGCATGCATCATTTAATTTCCTTATATACACACATATCCTGATCCCTCCAGTATTTTTTTCTTGGATCACCATTGGACTAATCCACTTTGATTCTTCTATAGGCTCTATGATTCATGATTCTATCATTTTGCCAATTTCTTCCTTAACTTTCTTCTTATAGATGGGGTTTAATATGTATGGTATTTGTCTAACTGGTCTTGCATCTATTCTAAGGGGTATATTCATTTCTCCAAGTTCTCCTTCTACCCCCTTCATCTCTGAAAAAGTGGTTGGGAATAAATCACTATATTCGCACTATAATTCAGTTATGTTTTTCATTGTGTCACTGTCCCAATAATCTCTAATGATGGATATCTTGGGATTCACTTCATTCCCAATATTTACCTTTTTAATATTCATAGGTGCAGTAAATTATTATTATTGTAACTGGGGTCCTTCCAACCCTCTTTTCCTTCCTCTTCTAATATTTCTATTCCATGTGGATTGTCTTCTACTTCTTCATCCTCTGCAACCTGATAACAATAAACTAGTTGTTCAAGTGTTTCTTTTTTGTTACCTTTATCTATTGTCACTATATCTGTTGTTCCAGAGTCTATACTTAAGGCTTATAAGTACAATGTCTAGGCATATGAAAGTGAGTAAGGGGTAGAGAAGGAAGAAATGTCAACCTTCGGCAAGGGAAGCTAGGGTTGATTTCTAGGTTGTTGTCTAGCTTCCAACTATTCCTGGATGTTTATGTCCCTTTCAATCGCTGCCCACGAATGTTCCAGTTCTACCCAGGTAGTGGTTGTTTTAAGAATAGTATCAAAAATATTCAAGGCAATATGTGTTTGATATGATAGTCCAGGTTGGATATTAGGCTGTCTTGTCACAGGGACAGTCATAGAGGAACAAAATGATAAAAAAATCTCAAAGAAACCTTTTATATGCTGTCTCGATTTCAGTCATATAAAGGAGAGTTATAGCTCCAATATTGAAAAGAGGATGCAAACCAAAGGCCCTTTCCCGTAACTGAGTTATATTTTAATAAATGTGTATGAGGTGTAAGAAAAACATTAAGTTGTCTATCATGTAAGGCTCCTATCAAGGGAGAATCTCACTTGTAAACAAAGGAAGAAAAAGATAAAGAAATAACCTGATGAAGCATAAAATATATATAGAAATCTAAAGTGTTCACTGGTGTTATACCTGCTGATAGCCGGTACAGAGGAAAAACAATAAATGATATAGAAAACTAAAATTTATTCACCATAGTAGAGGTTGTACTAAATTATAGCGAAACATTCATCAGATACATATATGAAATGAAATGAAATATGAAATATAAGGAAACAAACTCATAACACAGTCATGAAGGAATCGAGAATCTTTGGATTTGCTTTATATTAACTCTCGAGGGAGAGAAATCTCTATTACAATTGACCCAAAAAGGTCCAGCCTCTTTTTCTTCCTTCTATTGTATATTTATACAAATTTACATATGATTGGAATCCCAATTGTTCCAGGATTTTCAGTTACAATGAGAAGGAGATCAATCGATTCATTTCTTTATCCTATGTCTTTATTTGGTACCAGAAGCCTGCCCTCTCGCATGCTCGGTATAAGTGATACATTTTTCCACCAGTCGAGATATCAACCTTGAAGGTTCTGCTTGACAATTGGCCTAAAAAATGTAACAATCTCTGACTAATTGTGGCAACCTTTCTTCCATCTGTCGGTCTAGGGTGTCCATAGCACACAATTGCACACTTGGTTTAATAATCCATTTATCTATTTGAACTATGTCTACCAGAGTTACTTGTGAGACTTCAGCCAAATCTCTTTCTTATTTCTCATTTATATCAAGCGAGAGTTTCGCCATATTCATTTGACTCAGCATCTTAGCATTACTCTCACTATCAATGCCTAACAGATTTCCATCTATAGAACCGAAAGCCTCTTCACAAGATTTCCTTACCTTCTTGGCTTGCAATTTGCCTTCTGATATGTTGCTTTCCCATTCTTTCAACAAAATATTACCTCAGGTTTCTTCTGAAATGGAAAACTTAGAACCTTTTCCCGATTCCCTGTTTGTTGTAGCTATTACAGCCTCTTGAAATGCGACCTGAGTTGCTCCATCTTCTCTCTCTCTGACAGATAAGTTTTCTAATAATTGATCAATAAGAAGACAATTGTCCCGAATCGTCTCTACCTTTGCAAGTAAACTTCGCTAGGCTGCAGAAACCCTGCTCGGAATCTCCATAGCCTGGGACTGGAATATCCCGATATTATAACTTAGCTTTTGACAAACTCTAATCTAACCTGTAACTGCCCTATCAAGTCTCTTTGTTGGCCTACCTGTATTTGACTGGTCTAAGCTACCAGCTCTACTTGTTTGAGCTTAGCTTTGAGCATCTCAATTTCCTTTTTATTGGCCATCCTTGCTTGTTCTATTCCTCTGTTTGCCTGGTCTTTAGCAGCTTCTTCTGCTGTGGCTAGTTTAGCTTCTAAGGTTTTGATAAGGTGATTTTTTTGCTTCAACTGATTTTTCAAAACCCCGACTGAAAATTGGTTTGCTATAGCATATGCCCCTAATGTTCCGACTATTTCTGTCACGAATTCTTCCTTCTTCATATCTTTCCCATCGGTCAACACCTTAAATTTCTTGGTCGTTGATCCTGCTTCTTGATAGAATTCTCTTTTTACCACAGCTTTTCTCTTCTTATAAAAAAAGAACTCATTTGGAGGGATCTCTTCCATCCTTGTAGGTCTCAATTCTTGATTGAAAATCCACACTGCGTCTATGTTACCTTGAGTTGACTGTAAGGGAGTAATGTAGGCGATGGGATCTTCGATTTGCTTAGCTGATTGGCCTAGAGTGGTAACTGGAGTCTACTTTTTCAGCAGATCAGGAGTTTTCATTTCTGGTTTCGGACTCCTAGTTTTCTCTCCCCTGTCTTGGTGTTTTTCTTGTCTGGGTGTTGTATCTTTGCAGCCTCCGGCTTCTTTTTGCTACACCTCTGCTATTATTGGATTCTCACTCCACAATACTGGGGGAAGACAACTCCGTCGATGTTCTTGAAATTTTAAAACATCAGCCCTCTCTTCGGGTGCCAGGGCTTGTATCCGAGCCAAAACCTTGGCATAAGATCTCGTGCCTCGCAAAATGTCATCCCAGGGTAAATTTTCATGTTCGAACCTTTTAAGCCCACAACTGGCTAAGTGATTACTTACGACCCTCCATGGATCATGCTTTTTGAATTCGACATGAACTAATTTTAGGTCCGCCAGGGCTACTGCCCCAGCTTTAGCATGCCTAAAATCTAACAAAGAATAGGAACTTAAATGAATAGGAAAAGGTGGCCATACCTTCTTAGAATATACCTTAAGCTATTTTCTTATGCCACCGATTACGGTTTATCTGGAAATCTCATGGAAAGCCATCCTATCGTGTATGAATAAAGGCAAGGCATTCAGAGGAACAGAAGCACCGAAAACCCTGAGATATGAAAATTCTACTTCCACGTACCATTCGGTTATACTGCTCAGATTTATCGCGATACTATCTAAGATCCTGGGTGGCGAGTGGCCGAAGATAGTGACATGCAACAGTACCATCACCTAGTTAAAGATTTCATACACAAAATCTGAGGCTTTGTCTTCCCACAACTTTGAATGGTAGACATGGATGGGCTCAGCCTCCGATGGAGTCCAGCTCCAACTCATCAAGGGAAAAGGTGTCAGAAAACACACAACGTCCATGATATACGCGGACATAAAAAATGAAGCAATATTTCCACTCTCCTTCTGTGCTCGATACTCTGTAACTCGACTGGTCAAACTATCAGACAATAGTTTAGCCCAGTCGAAGGAACAACCTTCGACAACCGTGTGAATTAGAGGCACCCACTGAAGGAAAAAATGTGTTGTGTCCTCTCTCCCATATAATCTCCAGGTCATCATAGCGATATATTTGAACTGTGGTTCCAGAGAAGCTATTGAATATATACCATTACTGTCTGTCCTGAACTTCATAGGGTGTGAAACCCAATCTTTGATTAAACCAGACATAGTCTTGTCGTATTGCACACATTCCTTCTGTTTAAAATTCTCCAAGAATTTGGCATTGTAAACAAAGTCTGACACGGCTAGAAACTTGTACATAGCTTGCAATTGTTTGGGTCTGAAAGTCCCAATGGTGACCCTCTACTCATTGACGATGGTTCTGGTTGGTATATCTACATGGTTTAATGCCCACCGAATCATATCGTAGTAAGGGAGTATATGTGGCCTAGCTGCTACTTTATGCATTTGAGCCTGGACGACAATATTATACTTGGTGATTAGGTCATCTTTTTCATTTTCACTGGAATCATCCGAAACATCTACCAATTTAGACTGTAGAACCTCAGAAATATATGACCAGGTCCTGACAGAGTCGACACTTCAAGGTGAAGTATCAGAAACGTTGTCTGAACCTTGTCCTAAAACCTCAACATTGGCTTTAGACGCTTTTCGTGGGGCCATGGCAGGGGATTCTACTTTAGCTGTCCTGCGTTAAAAATATGTATACATACAAAAATTAGTTCGCTCATGAAAAGTTGGCTCGGCATAGAATAGAAATGAAATTTGAGACAACAAATAAAAAATCCATGTCTTCAACTATTTAAAACTACGTCGTCCTCAGGGACAGAACGGTCAAATTGTTCTTAAATATAAATTTAGAAATAAAAGACAAACCCTTACTTGTCAATTCGCCTCATTTCTAATTAATGTCATAAATTTTGACAGTTCGTAATGCAAGTTGGCGCAAAGAAAGTTTAAAATTGCCTCAGAGACTGTGCATATTAATTTGTGTATTAAAATAATGGAAATGCTGGCTTAGCTTAATTAATCAGGCTTTTTTTTAATGTTAATTAATCTTTCGACATTTGCCTCATCGGGAGTTTTCACTTTAACCCTTTACACCTCTAAAAACCGAGATTGCGACAATTAGCTTTGGTTAATACAAAACATAACCAAGATTAAGTGTTTAGTTAATTACATTTTTATTTATATCGTGACTTCGCGACTCGGGGCTTCGAACGTATAGCTCACGGGAGTCTCATATGCCGAGTTGCGAAATCACGAGATCGCGATGATATGATCTAATTAAAAAGAAAGACAAAACCAGATTAAGTTTTTAATTAATTACGTTTATATTTATATCGCGACTTCGTGACTCGGGGCTTCGAAGGTATAACTTTTGAGGGAAAAAACGCCGAGTTGCAAATTCCCAACAGAGTTTAACCGCGGCTAAACTTTTTACCTTTAACATTAACCTGGGTTAATAAAACAAAAATCTTGTGGTTTCGGCTATCGGGGTTACAACGGTAAGACTTTTGGAGCTAGTGAATGCGAAGACACGAAATCTCGATGATGCTTGACTGCGGTTTAGAGTATTTTTACTCTCGGTAATGATCTGGGTAAACTTTTTAAAACTAGTTCACCGTTTCGCCCCTCGGGACTTGTAAACTATGTGATCTATAACTCCCGACATGCAACATCCTGAGGTAAAAAGGAGAGACTCGTTTAAATGATAAAAAAAAAATCTTACCTTAAGAGTATGATAACCGTCACTGTTTGCGTGATGAGACTTCTGAGATTTTGGGAAAAATAAAGGAAAATATGAAAACTGGCTTTCAATTTCAAACATTAAGATATGAAATTTTAAACAGGCTAAAAAAAAACAAAGGTGGCTCCAACATAGGCTCCAACTAGGGATCCCGTTTTCCTGCAAGACAGGAAGAATAGTAGACCATGTGCCTATATTGGGTAAA
The DNA here is from genome assembly GCA_009831015.1 of Picea engelmannii. Taxonomy (NCBI): domain Eukaryota; kingdom Viridiplantae; phylum Streptophyta; class Pinopsida; order Pinales; family Pinaceae; genus Picea; species Picea engelmannii. The sequence continues at coordinate 2,637,859 of ML777912.1, forward strand.
TGGAGTCAATGGCTTTAATCCAGCGAAAATGTTCCCTAGAACAGGATACTGAAGGGGAAAAGGACTTCATTTTTTACTTTTGAAAATCATTTCAAAACTTCGATACTTTTTAAACTCAGTTGTAGTCCCCTTCACAACTTGCTCTTTCTCATTACTAAATTTAGGTCTGCATTAAGACAATCAAAACAGTTCTAGGAGACCCAACAGATCTTGTGGCTATCGGCTTGCATCAAAAGAAGAAAATTATATGTTTTTAATCAGGAAGCCTTGTCTGAACTTGGGATGTAGATCAGGTTTTAAAAAGAATTGGTTACCAGAGTAGAGTGATATTCATGTATAACAACCTTATAGATATCTCATATATTGCTTCACTACCAGCGAGCCTGTTCAGTACCCCGGTGAAGTTATCTGGCCTTTTTTACTGAATTTCCTTTCACCACTTCGTAATATATTTATGCATTTAAATGTTGAGATGAGGGCAATCATTAATGAATTTCCTTTCACCACCTATCTTATAATTTTCTTTTTTAGAGCGCAAAGATGGGGGCAATCAGTTTGTATGAGGGATGATATCTGTGTAATATTTTTCATTATAGGTCTGTCAACTTACTTTGATTACTCGGTACCAAGCTTTCCTTAACTTTCACAACACCTTCGTTCGCAGGGAGAAAGGGAAAAATTAATTTTTGGAGTTTCCTATTTGAGCAAGCCTCAAACTTCCGAAACTATTGAAAAACCTAGAAAAGTCAGGATCACTTAAGCGTCACTTTGTTTAGTAAGGGACCAAGGAGTTGTGAAGACTAGCTTACTTTTCATAATCTTCTTTGAAGCTCTCTAGGTTAAAATGTAATCTCTTCTCCCTACGTATGCTAAACCGGAAAGATGTTGGCTTTTCAAAGGTAAACCAGAAAACAGAAAAAGGTGACAGATGGAGATCTATAAACTAAAAAACAGAGGTCAAAAAATCAAAACTGACTCTTGAAAATCTTTTTCGAGGGCGCTTTACTTTGAGTGACTTGTTTATTTCATCTTATTTTTTCGTAAACAATTAACCATGGAAATGTTCTTTTATTTATTAGTTCAGACGATGTTGTTGTATCTTATGAGGTTATCTTGGTTTTCTTTGATAGCCCTTCAGAACAAGTCTTTTAGGAAATCTCACCTTTACCTTACCGTTTCATTTTCTTTCC
>ML777912.1:2645323-2687052 GCA_009831015.1 Picea engelmannii
CAAAAGAGAGTACACAATTCCAAAGACTCCACAGCAAAATGGAGTTGTTGAGAGGCAGAATAGATCAGTACAACAAATGGCAAGATCAATGATGAATGAAAGGAACATACCTCAGACATATTGGGTGGAAGCAATTCATACAACTGTCCATATCCTTAACAAAGCTCATCCCAGACCACACAGTGACAAGACCCCCTATGAACTTTGGTTTGGAAGACCTACTTCAATCAAACATTTTAGAGTTTTTGCGAGCACATGTTATATCAAGAACAATGATGAAAATGTTGGCAAATATGATGACAGGGCTGATGAAGGTATTTTCTTGGGTTATGCTACAAACAGTAAAGGGTACAGATGCTACAATAAAAGGCTGCATAAGCTAGTTGATTGTATAGATGTAAAAGTTGATGAAGAAATTCCAGTCAGAAATATAAGCAGTGATGAACCAAGAACCGAAGATACAGTTGAAGATGAAGCAGAACAGGTCTAAGGATCAGAAAGAGAAGAGGCTGGATAAGATGAAGATGTGAACATTCAAACTGATACAAGTCAACATAAAGAAGCAAAATCTCCTCTCAGAATTATCAGAAAGAATCATCCTGAAAATCCGATAATTGGAGATATAAATGAAGGAGTTTAGACAAGAAGGAAACTGATTAAAGACTCAGAATAATCTCATGTTGCCTTTTTATCTATGACTGAACCTAAAATTTTTGAGGAAGCTAGTCAGGAAGAAGATTGGATTAGAGCAATGCATGAAGAGCTGGATCAGATTGAGAAGAACAATACTTGGGTTGTCCCTAGACCTGTAAATAATAATGTAATAGGTTCTAAATGGGTGTTCAAGAATAAAATGAATGAAAAAGGACAAGTTGTTAGAAATAAAGCCAGATTGGTCTGTAAAGGATATGCACAAGTTGAAGGTCAGGACTTTGATGAAAATTTTGCACCAGTGGCAAGATTGGAAGCTATCAGAATGTTCCTTGCTTATGCTTGTCATAAGAACTTCAAAGTTTATCAGATGGATGTTAAGTCAGCGTTCCTTAATGGAGATCTAGAGGAAGAAGTGTATATGGAGAAACCTGAAGGATCCGCATTGACAGACAACCCTAATTATGTTTGCAAGTTGAAGAAGGCCTTATATGGACTAAAACAAGCACCACGAGCTTGGTATTACAGACTGGACAAATTTCTACAAGAAAAAGGGTTCAAGAAAGGTACTGTAGACAGTAACCTTTACATCAAGTCTGAAGGGGATGATTTACTAATTATTTTGGTATGCGTAGATGATATTATTTTTGGCTGTACTAATGAATCATCTGTTCAGTGGTTTGCTAATTCTATGCAGACAGAATTTGAAATGTCCATGATAGGAGAATTGTCATATTTTCTTGGCTTACAAGTAAAACAAAGCTCTGCAGGGATTTTTATCTCTCAAGAAAAATATTTGAAAGAGATATTGAAGAAATTTCAGATGGAAGATTCCTCTACGGTCAACACACCTATGGTGGTTGGTTGCAAGCTAAGAAAAGATGATATCTCACCTGATGTTGATCAAAGGACATATCGTTCAATGATAGGCATTCTTCTGTACATCACAACATCCCGTCCTGATATAATGCAAGCTGTTGGAATGGTAGTTCGTTTTCAGTCTACTCCTAAACAAAGTCATTTGACAGCTGTCAAGAGAATATTTAAATACTTGAAGGGAACAATGACTTATGGACTGTGGTATCCTAGAAATTAGAATTTCCAGTTAACTGCTTATTCAAATGCAGACTGGGCAAATTGTGTTGATGAGAGAAAAAGCACCAGTGGAGGAGAATTCTTTTTGGGTGACTCATTAGTTGCATGGCTTAGTAAGAAGCAAGGATCTATTTCATTATCCACTACAGAGGCAGAATACATTGCTGCTGCTACTTGTTGCACACAAATTTTATGGATGATACAAACTCTTGCAGATCTGAAGGTAACTTACATTGATCCCATTCCAATTCATTGTGATAACACAAGTGCCATTAGTGTCTCCAAGAATCCTGTTCTTCATTCCAAGACTAAGCATATTCCCATCAAGTATCATTTTCTCCAAGAACAAGTTACAAACAGAATTGTTCATCTGAATTATATTCCGTCTACATAACAGATTGCTGATATTTTTACCAAACCATTAGAAACGACCCCTTTTGGATATCTTCGTCAAAAGTTGGGGGTTATGATTTTTGGTGTTTAAACTGTTCACCTAGTCGGGGGGAGTATTTATTGAATATCCGGTGTCTTTTCTAGATGCTTATAGTCGACAGGGGGAGTATGTTCTGCAACAAGATCAATGGAAGAATATTTATTCTTTGACATTGATGTCAAAGGGGGAGAAAGAAGTCGAGTTCGAAATGTTTTGAATGCAGAGGAGAGTCTGAATGGCTGAAAGAAGGGAGCAGAGTTGAATCCGAAGGAATTTGGGTGCTTGTGTTGCCATCAATGCCAAAGGGGGAGATTGTTGGCAAATTCAGTGAACAGACAATGAATGCTTGTCATTGATGGCAACATTGAAGATGATAGGAAAATAGAAGACAAGTTCAAAGAGGTGAAGGATAGAAAGCAGTGAGCGAACACAGCGAGAGCTGTTAGATTTGTTGCAGGGTCGTCGACAGTCGTCGGATCTGTGGAAGTTGCATGAAGGATAAGCTCCCGTGAACAAGAGGAGAGAAGTCCCGACAGGCATCGGGATATCAGCCATAGGGAAATCGGAGTTCTCGAGGTCGTGTGCATTGGGACAAAAACAATCGTGAAATCCTGACGGGATCTGGACCATCCATTCGTGTGGACATGTGGCAGCGATCGGGTGTCACTGGGAGAAGCTCGACAGGAGGCTTCATCGGAGAATCGAGAATCGGAGTTTCACGAGTCCCGTGAACAATTACAACAGAAACCCCGAAATCGCGATGAAAGAAATCCCGACTGAACCTGAACCATCAGATCAACATGTGATCTAGACCGTTGATCCAACTCACGACAGTAGACCACGTCAGCTAGGGACACGTGGCACAACCAGGTAATGACAGGTGTTAGGCAGATTCAACACTTCTGGCACATGTAAGTCATGAATAAGAGTGACACGTGGCAGTATTTAACACGTGTCAAACCACATGTGACGTCAGTGGAGTATCGGGGATCGAGGATCGGGACTTTGAAATGTTCAATTATCTTGACAACGAAAATCCCGAAATCACGATATGCGATTTCGCAATTTGATCGCAGCCATAAAAGCAAGAATGAGATCTGGACCGTTGATTTCCTTCATCAGAGAATCGGGGATCGGAGGATCGGGAATTTCGTAGGCTTGTGCATGGTGACATTGAAAATGCCGAAACCCCAATGAGAAGTTTGACCGATGTCATGTGTTGATGGTCATATCGGCCAAGGAATTTAGCCAGTAGGGCTAGCACGTGGAAAGGGGTGCATCGGCATTGGGGATCGGAACTTTGAAGTGACAAAGTCACTTGACATCAGGAGTGTCGATTTCGCAATATGCAAAATCGCGAGTGAATCTGGACCGTCAGATCCAGAATTGATCAGGACCATTGATCTTATATCATATCGGAGTTTCACGAATCAGGATATGGTAAGGCATGCAACATGAATGTTGAAAACGCAAAATGCGAAATCGTGAGTGAATCTTGATCGTCAGATCCAGAAATGATCAGGACCGTTGATCACAGCCCGTATCGGAGTATCGGGGATCGGGACCTTGTAATGCCAAAAACTCTTCACATCAAGAACTTTGAATCGTGATATACGATTTTGTGATATAATCATAGCCGTTAAAGTTAGAAGTGATCTGGACCGTTAATTCTAGTCACAGTCGGAGTTTCGGGGATCGGGATTTGTCAGTGACAAAAACTCTGATCACCAAGAGTGTCGAAATCGCGATGTGGGAAATCTCGATTGGATATGAACTGTTGGATCAAGTATTGATCGGAGGGTTACTGTTCTATCTCACAGTTAACTACTGAGTTCTGATTCTGTTAGCAAAACAGACTCATGATGACGAATCGGTTAGCGTTTCAGTTACCAGGACAGGTGTTCTTGTCTTGGCTGAGGAAAGGTGAAGTGAACCGTCGGGGAGGTATGCATAAAAGTATATGAGACAGATTGTGGAAGGTTGGTCATTAAGCATGTGAAAAAGAATGAAACTGTAAGAAAAATAGATGAGATAATGCGCAGAAGGAGATGGAACATAAGAGCAGAATGACAGAAAGAGCAGTAGTATAGCAAAATGACAGAAAGAGAAAATGCAGTGCAGAATAACTGAACAAGTTGAAGCAGAGCAGAAGGAGAGTACAAGTTGATGCAGAGCATACCTGTTGAACAGACAGAGGAAGAGAAGAGCAACAGAACAGTGAACAGAAGACCAGATTTACAGAACAAAGAAAGATTGGTAAGAACTGATTTACCTATAAAGTTGAATGTTTATTTAACCATTAATATTTAAGGGAGGTAGGGAGGTGCTCGGGAGGACAGTTGTCCTCAGAGGTTCAAGTGGGTGTTTGAACACAGGGAGTTGTAGCTTCCATCTAGTTGTAGCCAGAGAAACAAGGGTGGCAGGGTGGTGCTAGGGAGAACAGGTGTTCTCTGTTATGCAGGTTAAAGCCTGTGTAACTGGAAGTTGGTGCTTCCATCCAGTTGGTGCTGGAACATTCAGGAAGTTGGTGCTTCCATCCAGTTGGTGCAGGAATACTCAGGGAGTTGTGGCTTTCTTCTAGTGGGTTCTAGAGAAACCAGAGAGTTGGATCTCTCAAACAAGTTGCATCTTGTAAGACAGAGGTAGCAGCATCACATTGAGTTGGTGCTCAATTGTAAATGATGTACAGAACTGCAAAAGACTGCCTATCATTTAGAAGAAGAAGAGGTTTTCTCCCTTTATGGGTTTCCTCGTGAAAATCTGTCTCTGTGTGTATTTCATGTGTGACTGATGGTCTTTACTTTTACTGTTGATATGCTGTATATTGTTGATGACCACATGAAGAAAGATTAATAATGTTAAAAGGTATAAAATTGTTTAAGCTTATATACAACTGATTCACCCCCCCCTCTCAGTTGTTTTAGTATTTCCAACAGTAGTAAGTTGTAGAATGGCCAAGAATGATATTATACTTTTGGTAGAAGCTAATCATAGCCATAGATTTGAAAGCCTGGGCATTATATGTGACTATCTTTCAGGGGCAGCCAAATCTTGACAAGATATTGTCTTCTAAGAAATCTATTACCACCGAGTCAGTTTCCCTTTTGGTTGGAATAGCTTCCACGAATTTAGTAAAGTAGTTTGTGGCAGTTAATATCCACTTGTGTTGGAAGCTAGAATGTGGATTAATCTCTCCTATAAAATCTAGCCCCCATTGTTGAAAAGGGGCTTCAGTTTTGACCGGAACTAAAGGTAATGCCGAAAGTTTCTGTTTGCCTACAAATAGATGACAAGGGTTATAGGCTTGGACCTTGGCGTTAACGTCTGAGAAACGTTTTGGCTAGTAATACCCAGCCCTCAGAATTTTGTAAGTTGTGGTCCTCCAAGCGTGATGTCCTCCACACACCCATTCGTGAAATTCACTTATAACCCTTTCTATTTACGATTCGATTAAGAAGATTAACAAAAAACTGAGTGGGTCTTTCCAATATAGTTCATTTTCGGCAATACAATACTTAACCACATGAAGCTTTAAAGTCATGGCTTTTGATAGCGATAGTTCACTCGAGCATTTTAGAGTCAACAGGTAGGATATTATGTTTATGTACCATTCTAATGATATGAACTTCTCCTCGATCTTAATTGCATTTGTTCATTCATCAAGCTCGTTTATGTTCATGTCTTCCTCACATTCCTGTAGGCAATTTATATCCAGAGCTCTGAGATTTGATTCAGCCAAAATTTTGGCCAGGCCTTGTCCCTTTATTAGTTTAGTAGGTTTGATTTCCAGGTCAAATTCTTGAATCTTGGCAAGCCATCGTCCTCTTTTCCCATCACTGTCTGGTTGTACCAAAATATATTTCACAGAACTTGTAGGTACGTACACGATTATCTTGGAGTGTAATACATATGTTCTAAATGCCTTCAATGCTTTTCCCATGGAATACACTTGTTTTTCTATTATATCATATTTAAGTTCTGTGTCTCTGAGGCTCTTGCTGAAAAAGGTGATCGACTGTTCGAAACCCTCTTCATTTTTTTGGAGGAGAACCGCAACAATTGTGTGTTTGGAGGCAAACGAGAAAATAAGAAATTATTTTAGATAATCGGGGCTTGCCAATACAGGTGCCTCGGCTATGACTTTATTAATGTGCATGAACGATGCTTTGGCCTCTGTTTTCCACTTTACTTCACTATTCTTTTTCAGCATATCTGTGATCAATTTTACAATTTCAGCGAAATTTGGGATAAATCTTCGTAAAAAAATTATTTTTCCTAAGAAAGATTGAATTTCTTTTACATTTATAGGAATGTTTATAGTGTCTATCACTTCAACCCTCTTAGGATCAATCTTAATTCCATCCTTAGATACAACATGACCCAAAAGTTTACCTTCTTGCATGGAGAAGTGTGATTTCTTGGGGTTTAAGGACATACCAAACCTGCGACATTTTTCTAATGTTTGTTTAAGATGTACCAAATGCTCTTCATCGGATTTGGAGAAAACTGTTAAATCATCGAGATAGATGACTAAACACTTATCCTTCTCTCTGATGAAAGAGATGTCCATAGCGCGTTGGAACATGGCTCCTTCATTCATCAAACCGAAAGGCATTTTATCATACATGAATGTACCCTAAGGGGTAGTAAAAGTTGTTTTTTCTTTATCTTGTTCATTCATGGCAATTTGATTATATCCAAAGAAACTGTCAATCATAGACATTATGTTTACCCCAACTACCCTTTCTAGCATGTGATCCATTTTAGGTAGCAGATAGTTTTCTTTAAGAGAGGACTTATTTAGATTTCTGAAATCCACGCACAGTCTAATTTCCCCACTCTTTTTTCTGACCGGGACCAGGTTTTCCACCCAGTTGGAATATCTCAGAGGTACTATAAATTTTTCCTCTAAAAGCTTCTTCACTTGTCTCTCGACCACAAGCAATAAAATGGGGTTGATCTGCCTAAGCTTTTGTCTAAAGGGTTTGACCCCAGGCTTTAGAGGTATCTTATGATCGATCACGATAGTGTCGTAGGTTCTTAACTCGTCATAAGACCAGGTGAAAACGTCTTTAAATTGTCTGAGTAGGTCCTTATACTTTCCTTTTATTTTGAGGGGGAGGAGTTTAGATATTTTAACCATCCTGGACTCTTCTTTGGTTCCTATGTCACAGTCCTCAACCTCTTCTGGTTGGGGTTGTAAGGTGGATTTTACAGGTATGTCGTTTTTATCAAACATTCTTTCCAGAGGGATCAATCCTTTCGGAATCTAGTTATTTTTTAGGACCAACATGCGATGATTTGTGATTTTGTCTTGGAAAGCTTGAGGGTCCTCCCCTTCTTGCATGATCCATATATGGTCATTCTGATTTTCTTGATCTGCATGAGTTTCAGAAAATTCACCTACTGCTTTAACAAACTTCTTAATTTGTTCATCATCCTCAAAAACCTGCCAGTGATGGATATTATCCGGTATAGATGGTATGTGTCTTATCTCTATGTGATACTTCAATTTAAAGGTTGTAGGAGGAGTGAAAGTTGAATATGCTTTAGCTAATGCATCAACCTATAATTTTTCTATGCGTGGGATGAAGTGGACATTTACAGATGAGAAAAAGTTTCCCATCAGATCCCAGGCACAATTTCGATATGATCTTAATCTGGGATGCTTGGCTTGGTATTGTCGATTTATTTGTTTGACTATCAACTCTGCATCTTTGTATACCTTTAGGTTTTTTATTTTTAGCCTCCTGGCAGCCTCTAATCCTAAGACCAAGGCTTCATATTCACATAAGAAAAAGGGACAACGAACCTTTCTTCAGGTTCCACAAAAAGCACTCCTGCACCAGCCCCTTCGCAAGACAAGGCACCATCAAAAAACATTTTCCAGATACCATTGCTACACATATCCTCGGTCATGTTACCTGACTCTTCATGATCTATATCATTTTCCTCTGTGCAACCATCTAAACCGTCGTCAAAAGATAAGATACATTTTCCTAAATCTTGATCTACAATGTAAATAGGGAAATTGTTCAGATTTTGAGGGTCGATTACTGTATATGCTAACCTTGTCTCCATGTACAACCAAGTAAATTTCCCACAAAACACAGGAATGGTGGCGTACATCATATCCTGTTGAAGATAACCCCCCAGCTTGGCTCCCCATGACCTAGAAAACAGTAAGCCGTATTTTGGGGGAATATCAACAATGACCACATCCATCAAGATGCTCTTGACTAGGACCTGTGCCAGGGTGACTACTAAATCCTTTATCAAATCAAATGAGTAAATATATCTATAAGGTTTGGTGATCTGGAGACCCAATCTTTCCATAATAATTTTAGGCATCATGTTATGTGAGGCTCCAGAGTCTAGCATGCAATTATGTAGCAGTTGATCGTATACATTTAAGGTGATATAAAAGGGAGAAACAATGTCTTTGGCTCCTTCAAAATATGGGCCAAAATTGATGTTGGGCTTATCATCTTCCAGGTTCAAAACGTCATATTGGCTTTCTAGCTTTGAAACGCCTATCACTTTGGTAATCTGCTTTCGATAAACTGGATTTTTTGCTAACTCTACCAGAGGAATTGGTATCTTAATATTATTTATCTCATTTTTGAAACTGAAAACTCCGCTCACCTTGTCTGTTTCTCTAGTTGGGACTTCTGAATCCTTCTTTTCCAACTTATTTGTCTGGCCAACCTTATTACTCATGATCTTGGTTAAAGGTGTTTTTGTATTAGCTGCTTCGGTTTCCTGTGTTTTAGTCTCAACCTCTTCCACTTTGGGTTCTTGCACATTTACTACTTTCACTTTGTTGTTAGGTAACACAGTTTATTCTGGGGTAGGCTCATAAGTTTGACCTCTTGGGAGAATTTTCTTAGGTTGAGTAGTTGAAATAGGCTTACCCTTAGATCTCAAGTTATACCTAGGTTGGACCTCGGCCATTATCATACCGGTTTCTTCTTGATAACTACAAAGGTTAGTATAATCTCTTTCTTCACCCTCAATAGATGATTGTTGAGTGTTTATAGATTTTTCATAATCCTCTCTAGTCAGATAAGGTTGTGTGCAGTCATCACCCAAGTTCGTGACATCATCATCTAAATCTCCGAAATCTTGGAGATCATTCGCTCCTATAAAATTTTCGTTCTTTAGGGGAGTTTGTATTTTCTGATCTTCATTTTTTATCTGTCTTTGCTGATTTGGGGAAATGGGATTCTTCCTAAAATCCTTTTTGGTGAAAGAATCGGCTTTGGCCTGTTCTAGATCCATTCTGGATATCTTATTAGATAGTTCCTTAATTACCCTAGCCATATCATCTGCTTTGTCATCTGTGTATCTATTAGACCCAGACAGCCCTGCTTGTTCTCTAAAGCATCTAGTTTCTCAGTTTCTCGCTTCTACTTTAGATTTTAACTTACCAGAAGCCATCATATTTGACTCAATTTCTAAAGCTTCATATTGCATTCGGTTTAGAATATCTCCCCTTCTTTCTTGTAAAAGAAGTGCAAAATCTGGTTCGAAATCCCCCGCGAAAGTTACTTTGGCTACGGGTTGGGATAGTTTAACCTCGGTTGGGATTTTTTTATACAGCTTGTTGAATCTCTGAATAAACTCCATAACTGTTTCTGAATTCTTTTTTCTTAAAGACCCAAACTCGGTTAAATAGTATAGGTGGTCCTTTCTTTCACCCCATTGTCTAAGGAAAGCATCTTCCAAGGCATCATAGGACAAGATAGATCCTGCAGATAGACTCTGAAACCAAGTTCGGACATGACCTTCAAAGGTTTGGATGAAAAGCCTTGAATACACATCTTCATGTTCAAGACCTGGGATGTCTGTGAATTGATCAAAGAAATTTATGTGTTCGACTGCAGTCAGATCTCCTTCCCCAGTGAATTTTGGCAAATTTTTTATATAATTTTTGGGAAGGTCGTGCAGAGGAACGGGCAATACCAAAGGAGCATATCTTGCTGCCACTTTAGCAAACACTCTGGGAGGGGGGGCAAGCCCTTGGCCTCCAACTCCTCCCCCAGGAGCACCTCCACCTCCTCCTCTGACAACTGCTCCGCCTCACCCTCCAGCGGCTGCCATCGTTATTATTGGAAAGTTGTAAAGAGGATTTTGGAATATTAGAAGTGAATCTTTACTTTCTTTGCGGGGCAAAAAATCCGAGGATGATTGGTAAGGGATGCGAGGGCTTGGCTCTTCGGAATTGCAAGAGATGTAATCAGGAGAACCAACGGGTGTGGAAACTGGATGTGTGAAATATTCTTCGAGACTGTGTGAGGTCAAGAAATTCAAATGAAGAGTCGATGATATATCGACAGCAGATAAATTTTCTACAGGAAGTTTTCCTTTATGTTCTACAAAGGTTATCGGATGGGTTTCACTTCTAACTTCTGAGCAGTTTGATGTTAGATCGTTAGTGTTGAAAAGAGGGTTGCGTGAATTTGAAGGTTCATAAGAACTCTTGGTCTTCAGTTGTGGGTATTTAAGCTGATATACTGTAGGGGTCGGCTTAAGAGAGCCTCTCGCCCTTAAAATCTTCTCAGGATCAATAACGGGTGTGGTCTGTTTACCATCTGGGTTTTTCCTGCTATTCCTTTGTCCAGATGCTAGATTATTAATCGTGGAGTCTCAAAGTGAAAGATTGGAAATCCTTTAAAAGGTGTGCACTCTTTGTTCACTATCAAAGGGTGGCACTTTCAATGAAAAATGTCATTTTCCCAGGGAAAAAGATTGTGTAACTTCGGTCCCCGGCAACGGTGCCAAAAAGATGTTGTTCTAGAGTCTGTACTTAAGGCTTAGAAGTACAATGTCTAGGCATCCAAAAGTGAGTAAGGGGTAGAGAAGGAAGAAATGTCAACCTTCGGCAAGGGAAGCTAGGGTTGATTTCTAGTTTGTTGTCTAGCTTCCAACTGTTCCTGGATGTTTATGTCCCTTTCAATCGTTGCCCATGAATGTTCCACTTCTACCCAGGTAGTGGTTGTTTTAAGAATAGTATAAAAAATATTCAAGGCAATATGTGTTTGATCTGATAGTCCGAGTTAGATATTAGGCTGTCTTGTAACAGGGACAGTCATAGAGGAATAGAATGATAAGAAAATCTCAAAGAAATTTTTTATATGCTGTATCGATTTCGGTTGTATAAAGGAGAGTTATAGCTCTGATAGTCAAAACAGGATGAAAACCAAAGGCCCTTTCCCATAACTAAGTTATATTTTAATAAATGTGTATGAGGTGTAAGAAAAACATTAAGTTGTCTATCATGTAAGGCTCCTATCAAGGGAGAATCTCACTTGTAAACAGAGGAAGAAAAAGATAAAGAAACAACCTAATGAAGCATAAAATATATATAGAAATCTAAAGTGTTCACTGGTCTTATACCTGCTGATAGCCAGTACAGAGGAAAAACAGTAAACGATATAGAAAACTAAAATTTATTCACCATAGTAGAGGTTGTACTAAATTATAGCGAAACATTCATCAGATACATATATGAAATGAAATGAAATATGAAATATAATGAAACAAACTCATAACACAGTCATGATGGAATCAAGAATCTTTGGATTTGCTTTATATTAACTCTCGAGGGAGATAAAGTTCTTTTATAATCAACCCAAAAAGGTCCAACCTTTTTTTCTTCCTTCTATTGTATATTTATACAAATTTACATATGATTGGAATCCCAATTGTTCCAGGATTTTCAGTTACAATGAAAAGGAGATCAATCATTTCATTTCTTTATCCTATGTCTATATTTGGTACCAGAAGCCTACACTCTCGCATGCTCAATATAAGTGACACATTTTTCCACCAGTCGAGATATCAACCTTGAAGGTTCCACTTGACAATTGGCCTAAAAAATGTAACAATATTTGACTTATTGCGGTAACCTTTCTTCCATCTGTCGGTCTAGGGTGTCCATAGCACACAATTGCACACTTGGTTTAATAATTCATTTATCTATTTGAACTATGTCTGTCAGAGTTACTTGTGAGACTTCGGTCGAATCTCTTTCTTCTTTCTCATTTATATCAAGCGAGAGTTTCGCCATATTCATTTGACTCAGCATCTCATCATTACTCTCACTATCAATGCCTAACAAGTTTCCATCTATAGAACCGAAAGCCTCTTCACAGGATTTCCTTACCTTCTTGGCTTGCAGTTTGCCTTCTGATATGCTGCATTTCGATTCTTTCAACAAATTATTACCTCGGGTCTGTTCTGAAATGGAAAACTTAGAACCTTTTCCCGATTCCCTGTTTGCTGTAGCTATTACAACCTCTTGAAATGCGACCCGAGCTGCTCCATCTTCTCTCTCTCTGATAGATAAGTTTTCTAATACTTGATCAATAAGCAGACAATTGTCTCGAATTGTCTCTACCTTGGTAAGTAAACTTCGTTGGGCTACAAAAACCCTGCTCCGAATCTCCATAGCCTGGGACTAGAATATCCCGATATTTATAACTTGGCTTTCAGCCAACTCTAATATAACCTGTAGCTACCCTATCAAGTCTCTTTGTTGGCCTACCTGTATTTGACTGGTTTGAGCTACCAACTCTGCTTGTTCGAGCTTAGCTTTGAGCAGCTCAATTTCCTTTTTATCGGCCATCCTTGCTTGTTCTATTCCTGTGTTTGTTTGGTCTTTAGCAGCTTCTTCTGCTGTGGCTAGTTTAGCTTCTAAGGTTTTGATGAGGCGATTTTTTCACTTCAGCTGATTTTTCAAAACCCCAACTGAAAATTGGTTTGCCGTAGCATATGCCCCTAATGTTCCGGCTATTTATGTCATGAATTCTTCCTTCTTCATATCTTTCCCATCGGTCAACACCTTACATTTCTTGGTCGTTGATCCTGCTTCTTGATAGAATTCTCTTTCTACCACAACTTTTCTCTTCTTATCAAAAAAGAACTCATTTGGAGGGAGCTCTTCCATCCTTATAGGTCTCAATTCTTCATTGAAAATCCACCCTGCATCTATGTTCCCTTGATTTGACTGTAAGGGAGTAATGGAGGTGATGAAATCTCTGATTTGCTTAGCTGACTGGCCTGGAGTGGTGACTGGAGTCTGCTTTTTCAGCGGATCGGGAGTTTTCATTTCAGGTTTCGGACTCCTAGTTTGCTCTCCCCTGTCCTGGTGTTTTTCTTGTCTGGGTGTTATATCTTTGGATCCTTCGACTTCTTTTTGCTGCACCTCTACTGTTATTGGATAGTCACCCTGCAATATTGGGGGAAGACAACTCCATCGATGTTCTTGGAATTTTAAAACATCGGCCCTCTCTTCGAGTGCCAGGGCTTGTATCTGAGCCAAAACCTCGGCATAAGATCTCGTGCCTCGGAAAATGTCATCCGAGGTAAAATTTTCATGTTTGAACCTTTTAAACCCACAATTGGCTAAGTGATTACTTACGACCCTCCACTGATCGTTCTTTTTGAATTCGACATGAACCAATTCCAGGTCCTCCAGGGCTAGTGCCTCAGCTTTAGCATGCCCAAAATCTAACAAAGAATAGGAGCTTAAATGAATAGGAAAAGGTGGCTATACCTTCTTATAATATCCCTTAATCTTTTTGCTTACGCCACCAATTACGGTTTGTCTAGCAATCTCATGTCAAGCCAGCCTATCGGGTATGAATAAAGGCAAGGCATTCAGAGGAACAGAAGCGTCGAAAACCCTAAGATATGAAAATTCTGCTTCCACGTACTAGTCGGATATACTTCTTAGATTTACCGTGATACTGTCTGAGATCTTGGGTGGAGGGTGGCCGAAGATAGTGACATGCAGCGGTACCATCACCCAGTTAAAGATTTCATACACAAAATCTGAGGCTTTGTCTTCCCATAGCTTTGAATGGTAGACGTGGATGGGCTTAGCCTCCAATGGAGTCCAGCTCCAACTCATCAAGGGAAAATGTGTCAGAAAACACACGGCGTCCATGATATATGTGGACATAAAGAATGAAGCAATATTTTTGTTCTCCTTCTGCACTTGATACTTTGTAACTCGACTGGTCAAACTATCAGAAAATAGTTTAGCCCAGTCGAAGGAACAAACTTCGACGACCGTGTGAATTAGAGGCACCCACTGAAGGAAAAAATGTGTGGTGTCCTCTCTCCCATATAATCTGTAGGTCATCATAGCAATAAATTTGAACTGTGGTTCCAGAGAAGCTATTGAATATATACCATTACTATCCGTCCTGAACTTCGCAGGGTGTGAAACCCAATCTTTGATTAAACCAGACATAGTCTTGTCGTATTGCACACATTCCTTCTGTTTAAAATTCTCCAGGAATTCGGCATTGTAAACAAAGTCCGACACGACTAGAAACCTGTACATAACTTGCAATTGTTCGGGTCTGAAAGTCCCAATGGTGACCCTCTGCTCGTTGATGATGGTTCTGGTTGGTATATCTACATGGTCTAATGCCCACCAGATCATATCGTAGTAAGGGAGTAGACGTGGCCTAGCTTCTACTTTATGCATTTGAGCCTGGACGACGATCTTATACTTGGTGATCAGGTCATCCTTTTCATTTTCACTGGAATGATCCGAAACATCTACCAATTCAGACTGTAGAACCTCGGAAATATATGACCATGTCCTGACAGAGTCAACACTTCGAGGTGAAGTATTAGAAACGTTGTATGAACCTTGTCCTGAAACCTCAACATTGGCTTTAGATTCTTTTCGCGGGGCCATGGCAGGGGATTCTACTTTAGCTGTCATGCGATAAAAATGTGTATACATACAGAAATTAGTTCGCTCACAAAAACTTCGCTCTGCATAGAATAGAAATGAAATTTCAGACAACAAATAAAAAATCCATGTCTTCGACTATTTAGGTCGTCCTTAGGGACAGAATGATCAAATCATTCTTAAATATAAATTTAGCAATAAAATCCAAACCCTTACTTGTCAATTCGCCTCATTTCTAATTAATGTCATAAATTTTGACAGTTTGTAATGCAAGTTGGTGCAAAGAAAGTTTAAAATTGCCTCAGAGACTGTGCATATTAATTTGTGTATTAAAATAATGGAAACGTTGGCTTAGCTTAATTAATCAGGCTTTTTTTTAAATGTTAATTAATCTTTTGGCATTCACCTCATCGGGAGTTTTCACTTTAACCCTTTACACCTCTAAAACCTGATATTGCGACAATTAGCTTTGGTTAATACAAAACGTAACTAGGATTAAGTGTTTAATTAATACATTTTTATTTATATCATGACTTCGCGACTCGGGGCTTCGAAGGTATAGCTCCTGGGAGGCTCGTATGCTGAGTTGCGAAATTGCAAGATCGCGATGATATGATCTAATTAAAAAGAAAGAGAAAACCAGATTAAGTGTTTAATTAATTACATTTATATTTATATCGCGACTTTGTGTCTCGGGGCTTCGAAGGTATAACTTTTGAGGGAAAACATGCTGAGTTGCGAATTCCCAACAGAGCTTAACCACAACTAAACTTTTTACCTTCAGCATTAACCCGGGTTACTAAAACAAAAATATCACGGTTTCGGCTATCGGGGTTACAACGGTAAGAATTTTGGAGCTAGCGAATGCCGATACACGAAATCCCGATGATGCTTAACTGCGGTTTAGAGTATTTTTACTCTCACTAATGATCTGGGAAAACTTTTTAAAACTAGTTCGTTGTTTCTCCCCTCAGGACTTGTAAACTATGTGATCTATAACTCCCGATATGTGACATCCCGAGGTAAAAAGGAAAGACTCATTTAAACGATAAAAAAAAATCTTACCTTAAGAGTATGATAACCATCATTGTGTGCATGATGAGACTTCTGATATTTTGGGAAAAATATGAAAACCGGCTTTCGATTTCAAACATTAAGATATGAAATTTTAAACAGACTAAAAAAAAACAAAGGCGGCTCCAACAATATCTACCCCATAATCTTCAAATATATTCTTTTTGATCTTATGTAATGCTATATCCACCCATGGATTCTCAGTTTCAAATGCAAAAGTCTTAATAAAGTTATGTTGTACTTCACCCTAACTCATAGTTTCTCTATGCAGTTCCTTCTCTTTGTACCAATTACTTGGTATTCCTTCTAATGTATGAATAAAGAAATGTGTCCATTCCCATGGTGGTACCAATCTCGATTTAGTGACACAATCATTTATGTGATGTATTTGGTTCCCTCTTCCATCATACTTTTTTAAGGGTCTATCCTACTGACTCCTACCAAATCTTATGTGCATTAGTTGCTTACATGGATACCAGTCCTGAATTACCTCCTCATGTGCACCCCACCATCATGCAGTTGTGTCCCTTAATTGTATATCCAACACTAATAATATCTAACTATCCAAAACCTCTGATTCAAACTCTGTCAAGAAGTTTTCTAAATTTTCCTCTTCAGTAAATATGGGAAATTGTCTTACTTCTGTCCCAACCCATCTTACTATGTGTGTAACTCTGGCACACCTCCTAGTAGAGACTTCATGCAATATTTGTTTCCATTTTTCTACCATAGTATCTGAATCTGACATGTTAGAATTGATACTCCTCCAACTAAGTACTCCATCTACAGTTGGATTCACGTAGTCTTCATCTCGTGTAGTAGTTCTATACAACTGGCTTACATCATCCTCTATAACATTGCTAGACACGGGTTCTACATATCTTCTACAATATGAGGGATCTAAAGGTGCTACTACCATAAATTTATTAGCTTCAAATATCATATTTCTATTCTTTAAATCAATTATGGCTTGATTATCAAAGGCCCAATCAATTCCCAATAGTGTTGAAAATGGTATAGACTCATCCACCATATCCATCACTTCAAAGGCTGTTGTGGTGCGCACACCATATAGATCCATTACTGTATTCTTCAATCTACCTATGGGAATCACTCTCTACTGTTTTGCTAGCTTCAATTGGATATTGGAATACCCTAGTGTAATTTCTCCCATTGCTTCCCAAGTCTTCTTTGTAAAAATGTTGGCATCTGATCCTAAGTCTAGGATAACATTTCCCATGTTAAAGTCTCCTATATTTTCATTCAATATGAACTCTCTGCTAGTTCTTTTATTTATATGGAATTGATTAATTTTCTTTGGTTCTTTTCCTATCCCATATTCTATGCTATAATTCTCAAGCATTGTTTTAAACAAATCCATGGCATTCTTATCATTAAGTAATTTAAATCAAGATTCCAGGAAATTCTTTAAGTTACTTAATTTCTCTGTTTTCTCTCCTTTGTAAGTCTGATACAAAGATTGAGGAATATAAAAAATAGGAGTATCATACCTCTGTGCAGTATTGGATGTGGAGGATTCATTCTTCTTCAGGAACTCCTTCTTTTCTTCATTGAAAGTTTCAATTTCCTTCTTTGCATCAAATTGTTGTTGTGGTTGAGTGTTCTTATGAATCCAGCACTGACATTCCTTCTTTTTATCATGTGCATATGCTCTTCTATTGACTCCTCCTCTAGTCACTATATTGATGTTCCTCCTGGTATCCCTTATTTCTACAGCAATCCACTGAACATTATAGTTATTTATATTCCTCTTCTCCTGTATCTTTGTCATTAATTTTTGGAAATCTTTTTTCATGTGATCAGATGTGTGACAATACATAAATGTTGTTGTTGGTTGAGGAAAATATCTGGCATAGTGTCCTTGATGTTGAAAATTATGGTAGATAATAGGCCATCTACCTATGCCCATTCCTCCTCTTCCTTTTCCTCTTAATCCTCTTTTGTCCCCCTGTGGACCCATATTCTTTTGATGATACTATGGTTCCTGATTATACTGCAGAGGTTGATGAAACTATGGCACCACTTGAAATTGTTGTGCATTTACAAAATCTAGCACAGTATGTCTTGTCATCAACTCATCTTACATCCTGTATGCATCTAATTTTCTTTAATTCATTAAATATAGAGTTCTACAATTTTTGTCTTCATTCCCCACTGATTTACAAAAGTTACAAAAAGTACTCTTTGGTTCTCTCTTGTACTTCTGCATCATAGGGAAGTGATAAGGATCATGCCCATGTGTCTTGCATATTTCACACGAAGGACCTCCTGTAGGAAATGGATTTGGTAGCCCTACTCCCAGGTAATGCACAAATGTCAAAAAATCATTCTTGTGATGTCCCTCTAATCTGTATAGGGTACACCACACTGCTTCTTTTTTCTCCCTATTCTTATTCTGGTTTAATTGAACTGTTAGGTTCTTTAGGTCTTCTTTCAACTCCTCTATAGTTGGATCTGTCTGTTTATATTGATTCTCCTTGAAATGCATCGCTACTTGTTGTGCATCTGCCTATTTTTGAAATTTTTGTTGTCTCGATGGATATTTGAAATGTGGTGACAGAGAATTTATAAACAATTATCTATGTTTCATGTCAAAAATGGGATACTTCAATTTACCTTTCAATGTCTTGAACTTCTTATCAATGTCCCATACAGATTCTCCTAGTTTTTCTCTAACCCCAATCATCTCATTCATAAACTGGTCCTATGATTTAGGCCTCTAAAAATCAGTGATCAATTCTTGTTAGATCTCTGCTACTATTCTTGGTGCACCCTATGTACTATTTACTAATAGACTCATATACCAATACAACACGTGGTTTCTGAAAGTTATCACTAACTGTGCTATTTTTGTTTCCTCATCAATGATTCATTTTGCCTCCCATATTGGCTCACACAGGAATAGGTGCTTCTCTGGCTCTTCTGATCCATCCCCATGAAATTATGGTAATCTTATCATTAGATCTACACATGCCATTCTCAAATGTGTTGTAACTTCTTCGCGCGGTACTACTATCTGTGTAATGTTGTTCGGAATTGAAATCCCACTGGTGTTGCTTCTGATACTTCCACTTGTACCACTACCTGTACTACTACTGGTACTTCCACTTTTACCCTCACTTATATTTTGATCTCCTAGATTCCTCTAACCATCAGTCACTTGTTCTCTAAACAAGTCTTTCTTTTTTGATGTGTTAATTGTACATGGGGTTGTAGGTTCTACATTGATTCAGATCTGGATAAGGGTATTTGATTCCTCATTAGATCCATCTCCTTTAGTATTTATTTCATATGTGGCATGAAATATTTCTTCAATTCGCTCCACAACACAGAGATCCTCTACCTCTTCTTCATAACTCTCCAAGACTTCCCTCTCAGATACAACTCTTTTCTTCCTATTAATCTTATATTGGTAGGGTTTGTCACTGCGCGTCATTCCTGCCTTCTACATAATTTGTTGGATCTCCTCTTGATCCATCATAATATGATCTTTCTCTTTACTATGCTATAATATATCCATTTCCCCCTCCATATCATACCTTCCTCAGGTTTCCCCTAACTCCCCCATGCACATAGGGTAGTTTAGTTGTCTGATTCCATGGTTAATACCCCTTTATCATGCAATAATATCTTGATCGAAATGTAGAACGATCTGATGTAACTTACCATTAGATCCTTAAGAAATGCCTTCTCTTCTATAATGTAATACTACGATGTATCTACTGCGAACTCAATGATATATCCCACTACAGTGTTGTCTATCCAAAAATTTACTACACACGTGAATTGTTTATTCACCATTTTCAACTACACGATACTTTCTTCTATCCACTCCACTGATCTAAATCTATTTTTTAGATGGGTATCTTTCAACCGTGTTATCCACTCCTGCAATAGCGTGGGAAACTCACTAAAGAAACTCTTGTGTATTTCATTGAATACGTATCTTTCCAAATACTGTCTTGGCTTCAACCTAGAGATTCTATTATCTTTGTGGGAAAACTCTAGTTCCTGAACTGTCAACCATCTTTCAATCTATGATTTCGTGGGATTCCAACCTACAAACATTAACTTTCTTAAACCCTCACTCTATATTGCATGATACATACGTCCCGATATAATCTTCTGAGTTACAACCTGAAACAGAACCATTGTTGGTTTGGTCTCTTGGGATGACCTAGGTTCTAACTAGAATATTACCAATATACCCTTCTACCATCGTCCCTTTTGGATACGAGAATGAAACACAATGCACAGAGTGCACTGCGTAGTCTCACCCAAGATGGATTATGTGGGTGGTTGTAGGACTCATGTGTCTGCAACTATCAGATGGGATGTGTCTCTCTCTCAGAGGCATTAGATCCACTAAATTGCTAACCCTTGAATACCCATATATTATGTTAACTCTAACTATTATTAGTGACACGATATATGATCAAAAAACTTCATTAATCATTATATCAAAAACTATTCCATGATAGGTATTCATCTACTATATCATAAGATTCATATCTAAACACCATCTATGACATACATTCATTTATTTATAGCCTTCCCGCAGAT
This sequence comes from Picea engelmannii, assembly GCA_009831015.1. Taxonomy (NCBI): domain Eukaryota; kingdom Viridiplantae; phylum Streptophyta; class Pinopsida; order Pinales; family Pinaceae; genus Picea; species Picea engelmannii. The sequence continues at coordinate 2,665,876 of ML777912.1, forward strand.
TACATTAGTTTATTCTTAGTGCACAATGATATTCCCTTTATCATTGAACATGTTCATCAAAACCTTACTAAAGAAAATAAAATTAGAAACATTGCATACATTCACAAAAAACATGGATATATCTTAGTTCACCCCCTTGGGGATACATCCACAAAGATTTGTCACTTGGTTCTTTATTCATATTCTTGCAAAAGCTAGTGTTGCGCACTGTACATGTATTCCTTCATTATACCCTATCTCCACAGATCGCCCAAGTATATCAACAATACTTGTACTCAACTAAAGAACCTATTACAATCTCCACAATACACACATACCAACCAAAAATACAACCCTCTCTTTGTCCTAATACATTCTACTTATACAAAACTGGGACAAAACCCTTACAAAATCCCTAACCCTAAGTGGAGTAGGTTTGCTTATTTTCTCCTTGACTTAATCTCGACTGGTCCTCGATCCAACCGTTGCTCCAAGTCCATGCTTGTCTACTTTCCAACTTCTCCACAATATCTTGTCCACTTTGTAACATATTTTCTCGACACTACTTTTTCCGACACTTCTTTTCTTCTAATTCCAATGTGCTCCATATTTACCAGCGTTGCCTCATTTCTTCCCCAAACCTGGCCTGGGCCAATAGTAAGTCCACCAACAAAATTTATTAAAACTAAAATTTTAGCCAAAGGTCGGGGACCACATCCATATACTGTATGATGACACAAATTTCAATGCAGAGTACTATCATTATTGCATATTGGTGGCACGCAAATCGAGGCAAAGGGCCCAGGAGGGCCTGGGATTAACAATGTCAGATTTGGACGATTTGATAGTCTACATGTTTTCTTGCCACGAGTCCACCTTTGATGTCTATTTTTTCATTTGGAAAAACAAATTGAAGGCTATTTTAAAAGTTGAGGTATAATGATGTATTTATGCCAATTTTATTGCTAAGAATAATAGAAATATTCTCCACTTCGAAGAAGAGCCTGGAGATGTAGTTTGTGCTGGATGAACTCTATTATCAAACTATTGTGTTATTGTCTCATTTCTCTTGTTTTGTCCATATTTCTCCCTTATTTAATTAATGTTGCAGATAATATTTGATTCATTCTCTTCATGCAATTTATGTAATGCCATCGATGGAAATATCTTGGATCAATGTGACTCAAGCAAGCAATCCAAAGGGAGGAAATTCGTATGGGTTGGGGGAGCAGTTTTAGTTAGTCAATTTTTGTGCTTGAGGAGAAAGTAGAGAGGAAGACAAAGAGATTGGGTTTGGTGCAACCATGGAGGGTGAATTCTATATCAATCTAGAGCGCATTGAAGTGTATTTGAAGCTATAAATTGAAGAGTCGGGTTGACAGTTTCATAGTAACAAGTTCCCTTGATTTCCCAGCTAAGAGATCCCTATCTACCCATGCCAGATAGAAGATGATAAATGAATGGGATGCTCGAGTGACTAATATCATTGAAGGGGTACATTCCTTGGGTTGAGCGGATCAAGAGGAACAGAGCTGGTAGAAAATTAGGATAGTTGTAGGAATATATTAGTGGGTTGTTAGTGGACTGTGAGAGACCACCCTCTTTTTTGGATTACTAGCCTCAGCTCGGGGTTGACTATATGTTGATATTTGGAACAATCAATTCTATGGTTGGGTGTAACATCCATCCCAAGAATCTGGTTGCACAATAATTGTTAAAAGATAAGTGTTTATCTATTTAATGTCGTGTATTTATGAGTTAAATTGTTGTTCATGATCTCTGTAGATGAGAATGATTTATATGTTTTTGCAATGAACTATTTATTGCATTCGTGTGCGTATTTATCATGTTGTATATGCATCTATTTTATTGTTATAGAAAATAACTAAATCTAGTTGAAATTTCATAGTTGAAAGCTACAGAAAATCAGTTAGTTATCAAGACAATTAATTTAGTTAGCATAAATTTCAATTTTTTGAGTATTATGCACTGTAATTTCCCTTGGTTGGGATGGGGGATGTTACACAATGCATATTTATCTATCACTCTCTTTCACTTTCTTCTTGTGTTTCTAGTAACATTGACATATGTGTGATGATACTTTGTGTAAAATATTTTTTGAATGCCCCATAGCTCTCTTTTCCTCTGGATCATCTCAAGACAAAGATTGTATCCTTTATAGCATCAATGCTTGGAGAAACATCTTTTATTATTGGGTGGGATTCTTAAAAAATCTATGGAGAAAAAAACATAATTTATGTTATCATCAAACTTATCCATTAGAGATTATGCTCTAACATCTCACTCTAGCACACATCTTTGCATGGTTTGAGAGATAAAGTGAACAACCAATATCCTCGATAAGAATAGCATATTTGGTAGTCTTGGTGAGTATTTTCCTTTAATTGTATGTTTATATGGACATTGGGAAGCTCCAAATCATTAACATATTAGCCTTAATAATACCAAATGGATGCAATGATGTTATATTATCATGTTCTAGAGGTCCATATTGCATGTTGTGTCTCCTCGTTTCTCTTGTAGTGTTTTGATAGAATTATCATCCTTGATCCAAGGATTCAAGATCTACGACAAATTTTTATTTTCTAATAAAATCTACAGTGAACATGACTTGCATGGTTAAGTAGGATTAGGATATACTTAAGATATGAATCCAATATCCAATGCTCATCATCATATGGATTCATAGACAACATCCTCTCTTATATGGGTTTCTACAAAAATGTTTAATTTAATCATTGTGTTTGAAGTTTTATATTTCCATTTTTAACATTATAAAGTTTGTGGAAAAAACGTGACTCGTTGTTTTATAATTTTTGTTATTATTACTTTACATATAACCCAACACACATTTTCTTATATTATTATTTTTTATTGAAATTACAACTTATCCATATGATTTGTTAACTTTTAACCTTGCCAACAACAAAAAAGAAATATTTTATTTAAAATATTTTTAAAAATATATACCTACTTTACTTTATCAATTAAAGTACAACTGAAGTTGGTTCTTGGTAAGAACACAGTAGAGATGATATAGGAAGGCTAGGGTTTTACAATTGTAACAATTTTCACAGAGTGCAACCTAGTGCACCCCTATGGCACCGAGCAAGGGAGGGGGGGGGGCTCCTATAACAAAGTAGTAGTGGGACAATGAACAAACTCTAGTTTACCAAATTAAAATTCATCAACCAAAGTCGGACCTGAAATAGAGATGAACAATCCAATCAATGAACAACAATATGTACATGAGACACAAGAGAACTAAGCAACTGATAAATTGAAGTCAAAACCAACCACTAGAGAAGGTCATTACATCCCAAAAGTTGAAAAAAACCCATGATACGATATCAACTCAGAAATAATGGGGGCATACATTCATCATATGAAGGACCATGCCTTCATTGGAAATTTCATGGGAATTTTTCCAACTAAAAGAGCTCTAGTTTGGTGGATCAATCACACATGGAAGACTAAAGGGAATATTGACCTTAATCTAGGTTCAAAGGGATTTTTTATGAAAACATTATCCAATCTATAAGATCAAGATAGAGTCTTTCAAAATGGACCATATTTGGTCAACTTCACAGGCATGTACCTCCAACCCTGGATGAAAAAATACAACCCTAACAAAGAATACTTTATTGTGGACCATGTTTGGACTTGCTTGTATTCCCTTCCCTCAGAATTTTCGGAAATGAGTATCCTAAAATGACTAAAAAACTCTCTAGTTTCATTTGTCAAAGTATCTGGGCTTACCAAGTAGGTAAGATATACTTCCTACGCTTTCATCTGTCTCTACATGAACCTAACCAAGACACTTCCATAATAAATTTGCTTAAGCTACCAAGATGAGGAATTGATGCAAACCCTTGATTATGAATACATCCCCTTTAGATGTGGAAGGTTCCATGGACATTTCCATCTCTTCATATACTTCCCTTTGAACAAAAATTCAAGCCCTTAATCAATCCACAACCGAAAACATGTTTAGGGATTCAAACAAGTCACAACTCGCAGGAAACAAAGTCAAATATCTATTGCATCGCTTGGGAGTTAAAACAACAAAACAAGCAATAGTTTTGAATCCACATCCAATGTAAATGAGAATCAGGAAACAACTTGACTTTGAAGGAACCAATATTGAGGCACAACCTAGAAGCAAGCAAGGAAACATGAAATGAAGAATACAATGCCAAAAGAAAAAATACCATTAACCAAGATACCCCTCAGTAAGAAGAATTCATGAATGAATACACACAGGATTATCCTAAGTCTGAGGATGGAGAATGCATGGATCTTGGGGACGTCGATATTCCCTCAATAGAGATGACTTGTTCTTGAAGTGAGATTGAGTCTATTCCTGAGAAGCAAATCTATCTGCTCAAGCAAGCTATCATTAGATTAAACAAACAACCACCACTTTCATCCCAAGGTAATAATCTAACCTCCTCCTCTTTTGGTTTAAAAAACCTCCCATTATAGGGGCAACCCTCACTCCACAAAATAGGAGCAATGAAGAGGTCGTAAGCCGCACAAATAACTCATCAGAGAGATTGGAGAAATGATCATAAAATCAAGTAGAATATCCCCATTGATGGAAATTTTCACCCCCTCTCCCACTATTCTACCATGAATGTTGTCTCCTACAACATTAGGGGTTTGAATAAAAAAAATTAAATACATGATACTCGAGAACCTTGTCAAGCTAGAAAAACCCTCAATCATCATGCTTCAAGAAAAAAAATGATCCAGTGAATTTTTTCCAAACTTTCCTCTAGAATATGGTCAGGTTTAGAAGCTAAGTCATATGATTCCTTGGGTGTTGTCGGAGGTATTGGAATTATCTGGAACACCCAACTTATTTCTCTATCCAATTTCTTGTCTTCTCATTTTTCTCTTTCTTCCCATTACAACCTGATTGGTTCCTTTGAATCTGGTTTTCTCACTAATTTTTATGGTCCCAACCCTCTCCTGGATAAACTCTCTTTTTTATCTTCTCTCCAATGTCAATATAACCTTAATAGGGATGCACACTAGCTCATACATGGATACTTTAATATCATCACTTCCCTCACCAAAACGAATGGTGGTATTTGAATACTTCATTAAGACTCTCAACAACTTCTCTCCCTCATTCAACAGATGGATTGGATGGATATAGAAACCACAAATGGAATTCATACCTAGAACAACATAAGAGGTGGTCAAAAGCAAATTGCTTCAATACTAGACAACTTTCTAGCCTCAACATCTCTTATGCTAACATGACTTCCCATCACTGCCAAATTATCCCCTTTCAAGGCTTGGACCACTGGCCCATTGAGACGGAACTTGACATCAAAGGGAGTCATCTCAAATTCCCCTTCTGATTCAAATTCTTGTGGATTGAACACCCGATATTCTTTAATAAATTCAATACATAGTGGGAGGAAATAGGTCCAATATCCCCCTCACCTATCTTCCTATTCCAACAAAATCTCAAGCAACTTAAGGTTGAATAAGAAAATGGAAGAAAGACAAGTTTGGAAAAATATTCAAGGCAAATCAAGATCTAGAAACACAAATGAAACATATTAAAAAAAAAATGATTTTGGAAGGGAACACTAAGTAACTGGTACAGGAAAAAGAAATGGTACAGGTTCAACTAACAACTTGTAGGAAACAAGAGGAAATTTTATGGAAGAAAAAATATAGAGCTAGATGGATGAAATATGGTGAGAAAAACACCAAATTGTTCCATTTCTTAGTAATTCAAAGGAGGGACTGAAAAACATATCATCCATCAAGAACAATCACAACTAGATTCTCTCAAAACATGTAGACATATAACATGAGCTACTAAAATTTTATAACAATTTTCTCATGGAACCCATCAAGGATAGATGACCGACCAATCGAAAAATCACTCAACAAATCCCTTGTCTTATCTCCCCTAATAAAAACAATTTTTTCCTTCAACCCTTCTCCTCGAAGGAAATTGAAAGATATATCATAGAAATTCCCAAGGAAAAATCCCCTGGTTCAGATGGCTTCACAAAATATTTATTCCAATTCTGTTGGCATATCATCAAGAAAGATGCTATGGAAGTAATGGAGGACTCTTGTAGATTTTATAACATTCTCACAACCATCGATGCCACCTTCCTCACTCTCATTCCCAAAGTGGAAAATTTTGATGAACCAAGTAAATTCCACCCCATATCACTTTGCGACGTCATCTATAACATCATCACCAAATCCATAGAAAACCATTTAAAAGTGCTCCTCCCCTCCCTCATCTCTAGTGAGAAAATTGACTATGTGGAATGGGATCATTCTAGCCCATCAAGTTATTCATTCCCTAAAAATCACTAAAATATTAGGCATGCACATCAAACTTGATATGTCCAAGGCTTTCAACGAAATCAATCAGTAATATATCCAATAGGTCCTCCTTTCTTTTTGCATCTCTCCCAGATGCTTAAAGTGGATCATGTCCCTCATATCCTTATCCTTCTTTTCCAATCTCATTAATTTCTCACCCTTTGCTACCTTTTCTCCCTCCTGAAGTATTCATCAAGGAGATCCCCTCTTTCTCTTCCTCTTTATTTTGATGGTTGAAGGCCTTGGAAGTTCCCTAAAAGTAGCAGTTGAAAGTAAAAAGATTTGAGGACTTCTCTTACATGGTGATTTTATTCAGTTATCCCACCAACAATTCATGGATGACATAATGCTTATGGGAACTCCTTTATCTCAGGAATCCAAATCCATCAACTAAGTCCTCTCGAACTTCATGGAAGCCTCAAATACTTATAATAATCAAGAAAAATCTCATTTTTTTTCTTTAACACTCATGTGGTTGTGCAGAACCATATCTCCATAATTTATGTCTTCCAAAGAGCCCCCTTCCATCCAAATACCTTGGAACCTCCTTAATATACAAGGATATGAAAAAATCCTTATGAGAATATATGATTTCAAGAATGAACCACATGCTCTCGGGATGGACCTACAAATGTATCAACACTCCCAAAAAATTGATTCTTCTAAAATCAGTCCTTCAGGCCATGCCCCTCTATCTCTTTTTGGCAATAGCATCCCCAAGAACATCATCAAAGATATATGTAATATGTAGTTCTCCTTCCTTTGGGGAGGAGCTACCAAATATCACAAGTGGGCACTGGTCACTTGAAATAAGATCTACTTCCCAAAACCTATAGGAATATTGAGCCTCAAAGACCTTAAAATCCCCAATTCAGCTTGTTATCACACAATCTATACTTTCCCAAAGCCTAAATGCAAGTAGGCCTATATTGGTGTAACCAGGAGGTGGCCCTGTCACTATCACCCCAATGTGGTACCTCTTTCTCTTTAGGAGTTGGAGAAAACCTCACTACAAGGGATATGTCCCTGGACCTAGTTGGTTGATGAAGGGTAAAATACCATGTAAAACCCACCACTCACTCTAGGTCACTCAAGGAAATAAGTCACTTGGTAAAGTTCAAAGGGGTAAATGGAAATGAATGGTACCTACCCTTTACCAATGAAACATCAAACGTTATCAATAAAAAATATTTCAATAATTATGATCAATGACTTCTTAGATTAATTATGTTATACTAAAACAAGTTATATAAAACAAATATAAAATTATAGTAGCAACAATGTATTTGGAAATTGCAAATTATGATGACAAAAATGATATAAAGACTTTACAATTTTATAATACTTTGTCACTTACAATTTCAGTATTGAAACAAGTCAATAAGTGACTTCAATGGGTTGTCAAAACACTTGTAATAGCAGTAAAATAAATAAGGATGGAAATAGAAAAAACACTCCAGAAAAGTACTTAGGTTAGGCAATTAAACAACTATTTCAACACTTATTGATTATTGCTTTCCTAGTACAAGTTCTGGGTGATCTATCAATCAAAAAATTAGTTTAATAGGCTGTCAAAGTGACTGTAATAGTATCAAATTAATAATGATGACAACAACAAACAAGCTTCATAAATGTTCTTTGGTGAGGCAATTGAACATAGGCTTTAGCATTAATTGATAATACCTTGCCTAGTAACAATTGTGGGTTGTTTATAAGATAATTAGCATGCTGATATTGGCTTCAATTAACAACAACCAACCGACCAACTAAAAACCCAACTGACTAACCCTTTTACAATTATGTTCAACCCTATATATAGCTAGGTTGTGTCTTCCATACCGGCTTGCATGCTTCCTTGTTCTGTTGCAACGGTTTGTTGCTTAGTTGGTGTTGCGCTAAATTTCACAACTGCTTTCTATTTCTCTTTCCTTCTCTGTTGTCTAGATTCTTCTAAATCTTGCACAAATCGTGCTCATTCAAAACTTGCACGATTCATTAACCCAAAAATGAAGGGCCCAACAGGATCTGACCACAACCCTTGACTCGCCCTCGAGTCAAGTGCTTGGTTCTTTTGCAAATTCTAGGAGCATCTGTTGTTTTCCCTTTTCCTCCTTTTCTTCTTCCTTCCGCTCTTTTGTTTGTACTTTCTCCTCTTTCACTTCTTCAAATGAAGGGCCCAACTCTTGAACCAATTCTAAGGCTCACTCCTTCACTCCTTGAAAGTTTCCAACTTTATCCTACCACTTCCTGGCGAGGAGTGATGCTTCTGCAACAAACTATTGGGTTGCCTCTTTACTACACTCCTTTGGTTTGGACTCGACCAACTAGTTCCACTCTAAATATTCTGTTACGTCAACTTGATGCATCTACATATATATATATATATTGAATGATAGGTCATAATTCATGCAACTCTTTATTTTCTATGGACTGTGCCTCAAAGAGGGTGTTGAGTTCATTGTCCCCCTGTTGGATTTGGTCGAACTTCTATTGTTTCTCCATTGGATCCATCATGGCCACAACTTCTTCATTCAACACTTGGATATTTTTTCACACCTTCTCCAAGATCTAGTTATGTCGAGCGATGATGCCCATCCAATCACTAACTTCTTGGAATCTCTTTGTGCATTTTGTTGTGTACTTGTGCAATGTTGCTCGGGCATTGTTGCCTTGCAGTATGGTCTTCTGATTCTGCTCTTTTAGCTTCTTAGGTTGTTTCTATTCTTATTGTTGAGTCTGTTGTAACTGTTCTTCCAGATGCTCAGTACGAGTGGTAAGTTCAAAGTTGTGTCCATGCTCCTTAGATAATCTCAATCTAGTGCTCTATCTTGCCTGCATAACTGGCTTTAGGTAGTTTAGGTGCAACCCTCCGAATCTCTAGCCAGGATTCAACAAGTATTTATTTCACTCTTTCGAGTTTGTTCTCAACTTAGATCTTGTGGTGTGCTTACCATGTCCTGCATGTCTGCACAATGAGATCTTCATTCCTTGCAACCTCAGACCTCTTGGCCTCCTGGATCCTTTTCTCTAATTGATCAGCTAATTCTCTAATCAGTCCAAATAATTGCATCGTTGGCCACTGTACTAGGTCAGCTGATGAAGGGGCTACACCTCTAGGTGCTCGTGTTTGCAATGGAAGTCCACTGGTTGTTGAATGCTCTGAGCGGGTCTCTACCTCCTCCTTTTTTGATTGTCATGGTGCTCTCCTCAACCTTAGCGTTGAGGGAAAGAGAGTAAGAACCTTTATTATGTCTATGCATAGTTGCATTAGTTCTGTGGATTGTTGAGGGTTCTAGAGAACCTACTCCATCTATTCGTGCTTAGATGTCGCACTCTGCCCAGGTGCTGATTTTGGTTTATTCTGGGATTTTGGTATCTCCTTCTCTTTCGTTGTGTCTTCTTCATGAGTTGTGATTTATTGGGAACCCTCACCCTTGACATGTGAGGTGATTTGATTGTTTCTTTGGGCTTGCATCTCCTCCATAGTTTGGGTGTCTTTTTCTTGCATTGAAGGCTCAGTCTGTTGTTCTTGGGTGTCTGGGTTTTGACCAATCAACTTCATGCTCATTCTCTTCTCTTGTACTTTGGGGTATGGACCAAAAACTTCTGGTCTCGGCTTAGGAAACTCTTGAGTTTCTCCTGAGATTTCTTTCTCTGTTTTCTCTGGCTGATCGAGCTGCATCAACTTTGGTTTTTTGGTCTGGGGTGGATTGGTGGAATATGGGTTTGACGACTCGGGTTGTGGTGATGATGGAGGGTTCTAAGTGATAAATGTGGATGGAAATGTATCAAGTTTAGGGTCATCCTGAATGTGGATGATGGGGGTTTCTTTGGCTGCTGAGTGGGTGCGGGGAACAATTGATGCAAGGGGTTGGGGGTTCAAAGGTTTATTCGAAGAAACCTCAGTTATGATATTTTTCACCATTGGCTCAATAACGAACACAACACTCAGGATCTAGTTAATGTCCTCACCTGACAATATGACATTAGAGGGTAGAGGACAGAGGGTTGGTAGCATTCTTTTTTTAGTGTTCCCAAGGCTGAGTCCTGTTATAAATCATGTTCTGAAAGGAATTGTAATTATGTTTCATAGGCTGGTGAGCCAAGTTTTTATAAGCTGGTAGCTTATGTGTTTGTAGGACCAGGGATCCTAAGTGTTGAAGGCCAAGAGCCTGTTTTTGTAAATGTAATCATGCAGAACAATTAATAAAAAATTTGTAAACACCGCTAGGTGTAGACCGACCACGATGAATGAGTGAAGGGGGACTGAGCTTCCACAGAGAAGGCAAGGGATTAGGGGCTGGAAGGTGGGAATAGGAGCTAAGTGTTAAGCCTAGGGGGCTTAAGCCTTGGGAATAATATTTTATTATTATTCCAAAGAACATGTGCATTTTATGTTGTTTATCCTAAGTTCCTGGCAAGGGGAAAATGTGCAAAGCAAATGCATGCTGATGGAACGCATGCAGTTCCAAGGGTGAAAAGTGTCAACCCTGGTGCATGCAAATAAAAGACCAAGATGAGACGTGAGAGGGGTTCTTCTCCATTCTTCCCGATTGTCCGAATGGGACATCTCATTCGACCTCTACAAGAGATTCCCTGTACATCCACTGATCTAGAGGCCTGTGTGTTGATCCTAAAATGCTAAAACATCCTCTGCCTGAGTATCGAGCCTATGCATGGAGTCTTGTTCGAAGCCATATCCGTGAGTCCATTCACCATTGTTGAACTAGTTGGAAAGCCCATGTCAGTTTTCCCTGTTTATTGTTGTGGCCACGCAGTGTTGGACAGTGTGTGGGTTGTTGGCCAATGGAGCAACACTCTTTCCAGGAGAGAGAGTGTACAGAGGAAGGAGAGAACTCCTGGAAGGAACCTTGTAGCTGCCATAGAGCCCAGAGACTTCCGGTCCAGTCTGTTGTTGTAACCGAGGGCAAGGGAGGTTAGCAGCCGAAGGACTATCCAGGTGACAGAGAAGGTGTATACTCCTGGGGTGGAGCAGGCATGTGGGGAATGAGGGTCTGTGGGAAGTGAGCGTGAGAGGTTCCTAGGAGAGAATTCCATCCTTGTGGTTGTTTGTTGTTTCTCAGTAACCTCAGCCTAGCTTAGGATTCCTTGTCTTGGGGTGGAGCTTAGTCCCATCTCGGGGGTGACCCACTGTTGATCTGATGAGCAATGCGGTCTAAGGCTAGGAGGTTCGTGGAAGGCCTGCACTTGGTTGGTGGAATCTACCACTGTTCAAAGATAAGTACCAAATGATGCTTTAATTATGTTTCTGTATCTCTGTGTATTATAATCATCATGTATTTTGTTGTGTATATGAATTGATGTTAAATAGTATTGATTGTTGATGATGGAAATAAATCGTATGATTACTTTGTGATGAATGTGTTTAATTTGTTTTGAATGCATGTGATTAATTGTGAGTGAGAATGTTGTTATTCCATGTAGTAACACCTACACAGTAGTGAGTGAAAAGAGGTGCTACAGTTTGGTATCAGAGCCAAGGTTTCGACACTGAGCCTAGATGGGCTAGTTGAGTGGTCTTTGGACTGAGCGTGTGAGGAGAAATTGTGTCTAGAGGACAAATTTTGGACCCTGGTAAGATCCAGAGGAATAGTGCTTTTCGATGCACAGAGCCACAGCTGCAAGGAGTGCAAAGGCCAGAGAACCCTCTGAAAGAGTTCAAAGTTCCCAAAGCTCAGGAGGGACATCGTTTTTATACGCACAGGCGAGGACTCAAGTTGCAGAGCTCGCAGAGGAAAATGAGTGAAGGTCGAGGCCTTTGGACACTTGGAATTATTCCAAGTGCAAGAAGAAAGCACCAAAACTCGAGAGGAGCAATAGTTGTCGTCGGATTAGTCAAGAAGATCTGGACCGTTGAAGATTTCACGTCCAGGGAGCAGCAGGAGGAATGCAAGAGCCGATGATATTCTGATTCGTTGGATCTCGCTCAGAATAGCCGAAAGCCATTATATTTGTCGAGAGGAGCTCGAGGTTTAAATCCTCATAAGCAGAGCGAAAGTCCCGAAGGAGTTCGTATTGGGATATCGACGTTCGGGAGTTTGGGTGTCTGGAGGACGAGAGTCCGGGCACTCGACCTCAGAAATTGCGACAAGGAAAAATAGATCTGAGTCATCCATTTGCGAGAGGATGCGTGTCATGGAATCATCCATTTCAGAGATTCAGGCACCGGGACTCACAGAGGTGAGCATCTTGACTTCACGAGTAGCGAAGTCCCGAGGAAATATGAGTTGTCCGATTGGAAGGACATGTGTCACAAGATCCTCTCTATCGGGGATTCGGACATCGAAGGTCAGAGAAAGAATTCCTTCGACTTTGTGAGTGGTGAAGTCGCGAGAAGATCGGGACCATCCAATCAAAGGAGGGCAGGTGTCAGAGATCTGGGGATCTCGCGAACCCGGAGGTTCGCAAGGTGAGAACCCAGGATTTGGGTGCTCCAAGTCATGAGTGGTGAAGTCGCGAGAGAATCACATCCGTCCATCTGAGGAGGAAAGGTGTCAGCAATCGTGGAGTCGATGAAGTGTCGAAGAGATCCAAGATTTGGGTCTCGCGAACTCGGAAGTTCGCAAGGTGAGGGCCCAAGAGTTGGGTGCTCCAAGTGGCGATGTCATGAAGTGTCAAGAGTCGAGGCTCATGTGGAAATGTGGTAGAGTCATAAGGTGGGGCCCACATGATAGATAGGCAAACATGCGTCACCTAGAGAAGGGAGTCAACACTCCGTTGACTTCTCATGTCTCGAGGATTTGCGAGATAAGAGCACGGGAGCTCGACATTGAAACTCGTGAAGTTGCGAATAGCGAGAACGCGAGGAGAAAAGTCAACATCACTTCTCAATGTTTTTTGAAATAAAGGTGCTAGGGTTGGACGCCACAACTTGCGAAGGTGCGAGTAGCGAGAAGTGTTAGCACTTATCCCTAGCCTACGATCATGTGTAGCAGGTGCTAGCGAGGAGGGAGCCATATCCGTATCGCATCTTGGGTATCGGTGTTTGAAGGAAATGAGTCGAGGGTCTTCAACTCACGAAATCGCAAGATCACGAGTTACCGAAGGGTGACTTTGGTTATGAATATTTAACTATTAGATCTTCATGGACCGAGATTCCGAAATTCCGAAGTCCTAGAATTTGCAGAGCTGGACAGAGCTCAGAAAACTTTGTGAATTCAAAACGTTTTTCTTGTTCACGTTGGCTTATGAATGTTGTAAGTTTTCTTGAAGGTTTAAGGGCTTGACAAACTTCATTTGATTGCACGCTGTGCGTGCAAAGTTCAAAGAGTGTCAATACAGTTGAAAAATGACGTTGAGTATGGAATTGGAAGAGGTGCAGATTGCTTCCAAAATAGAAGACAAAAGAGAAGGAAAGGATGTCAACCTAGGAGTCGAAGGAACAAACTCTAATGGGCATGGAAAAGAGATAGATAAAAAGGGACACATGATGAAACTCATTGAAAAGTTGTAGAAAAGTGCCCAGGCTCACCTAGCTGATAGCCGAAAGCTCATGAAAATCAGGGATCGACAGGGTGAAGTCAACTTAAAAATGTTGAAGAGCCTGGAAAGAATAGAAAAGAAGTTGGAAAAAGAGAGTGACACAAGCAGATCAAAAAGTTTCAGAACCCCTGAGAGAAGAAGAAGATTGAGGAGTGGTAGCATATATTACCGTCTCTCTCCGAAGCATTTTGGCAAGGAGACACACAGTAGTTCAAGCCCGTCCCCTACCAGAAAACACTAAAAATATGGAAGGGATGAATTGAAAGGGGAAATCAACAAGATTAAACCGCCCTACATTCGATGGTGAACATAAGAAGGAAGAAGATGCTGAAACATGGTTGTTGGGTATGAAGAAATACTTCCAACTGCAGAATTATTCTGCCCATGCAGAAGGAAGAATTGCAATGTACCAGCTGAAAGGAAAAGCATCCATGTGGTGGGATCAGTTGGTGCAGGTGCAACACATTAGAGAGAAAGAGGTCATGTGGAAGGATTTTAAGAGGTATTTCGAGAAGAAATACCTGACCAAAATATACTATGACAGAAAGATGAAAGAGTTCTTCAAAATAAAGTTGGGCAGCATGACCATTGATGAGTATGAACAAAGTTTTATGGAACTACTGAAGTATGTTCCATTCATCAAAGACGAGGCTATCAAAATTCAGAGGTATCTGAGTGGACTTCCACCTTCCATTGGTGACAAGATTCAATATGATGATCCTAAGACCATGGAAGAAACCATAAGAAGGGAGAAATGCTTATACAAATAGCAAAGAGAAAAGCCTACCTTTCGGAAGGCTTGGGATGACCAGAAGAGGTTTAAGAAAGAACAGAGGTAGAAGGGAAACATGCCTCCCTTTTTCAGGAACAGTCCTTGGGGACAGTAATCTTTTAGAGATCCCAGGAAAGTTGAAGGGAGTGAGCAGATGCCAAGACCGCCACCTATGGAGTGTTGGGGTTGTAAAGGGAATCATAGGTACAGAGACTGCCCCCACAGAAAAGATAAAGAGAGAACTATCCATACTATTTAGCAAGATGAAACAGTGGAGGATATGGGCAGTAGAATTTCGAGGATCTACACATCCCTGGACAACAAGCAAGTAGAATTTCAATCGCACATGATGGAAGTGGAAGGTACGATCAACAACCAACCACCTGTTATTTTAATTGATTCAGGGGCTAGCCATAGTTATATAGATACTAGAGTGGTGGAAAGTTTGCATTTAACAAGAAGCAAACATGAAAATTCTTGGCTAGTGAAGTTGGCCACAGGAACCAAAAGGAAGGTCACTGAATTGGTTAAGTCCTGTTCAATAGACATGAAAGGAATGAGCACTAAGGATGAATTGAACATTCTACCTTTAGTCTCATACGATTACTTAATTGGGATGGACTAGTTGGACTAGCACCATGCCCTTCTGGATTGCCATAACAAGAGGTTTACATGCCTAAACGAAGAGGGAAATCAGGTAACTGTCCAAGGAATTTCCAGAGATGTGGCTGTTAGGGAAATCTCAGCCATGCAGCTGAATAAATGTTACCGGAAAGGCTGTCAATTATTTGCAGCTCGGGTGGAAGAAGCATCCCGAGATGTAGTCTCGAATCTAGAAGATCACGAGGTACTTAAAGAGTTCAAGGATGTATTTTAGGAGGTACCTGGACTACCTCCGAAGAGGGACATCGATTTTTCTATAAATTTGATGCCTGTAGCAGCTCTAGTTTCAAAGGCTCCTTATAGAATGAGTACGCCAGAGCTGAAAGAGTTGCAATTGAAGCTCAAAGAGCTACTAAAGAAGGGATACATTTTCCCCAGCGTGTCACCTTGGGGAGCCCCAGTCCTATTCGTGAAGAAGAAAGATGGGATGTTGAGGCTGTGCATTTATTTCCGGCAGTTGAATAAGTTAACTGTCAAGAACAGGTATCCTCTGCCAAGGATCAATGATCTTTTTGATCAGTTGAAGGATGCGAAAATATTTTCAAAAATAGATCTCATATATGGATATCACCAAGTGAGAATAAATGATGAGGACATTGGCAAGACCACCTTTAGAACAAGGTACAGTCATTATGAATTCATAGTGGTGTTGTTTGGACTGACAGATGCACCTATTGTTTTCATGTGCTTAATGAATGGATTGTTCAAAGATTATTTGGACAAGTTTGTCATAGTATTCCTGGATGATATCTTGGTGTATTCCAAGACAGAGGAAAAACATGAGCAACACCTGAGAATGGTGCTGCAGGTTCTGAGAGAACACCAACTGTACGCAAAACTGAGCAAGTGCTCATTTTATCAAAGGCAGATTATATCAAAGGAAGGGATCGCTATGGATCCTAAAAAGGTTGAGGCCATTCGAGAATGGTCAGCGCCAAGGAATGTGGCAGAAGTTAGATCTTTTATGGGTCTGGTAGGCAACTATAGAAGGTTTATAGCCAGATTCTCAAGGATAGCTCATTCTATCACTTCCTTGCAAAGGAAGGAGAAGAAGTTCCAGTGGACTAAAGAATGTGAGAGAAGCTTCCAGCGATTGAAGCAGCTACTAACCAACGCTCCAATTCTAAAGATTGCAGATCCAAATAAGGATTACGTAGTGTGCACAGATGCGTGTAAGGAGGGACTGGTAGGAGTTCTCAGCCAAGAGGGATTTGTAATTTGTTATGAGTCCCAAAAGCTAAAAGAGCATGAAAGGAATTATGCCACTCATGATTTAGAGCTAGCAACAATCGTCCATGCCTTGAGGATATGGAGACATTACCTCATTGGCAAAAGATTCGAGTTGAGAACAGACCATAATGGTCTGAAGTATTTATTTGATCGACCGACTTTAAATGCCAGGAAAATCATATGGCTGGAGTTTCTGTGCGAATATGAATTTGATATCAAGCATATCAAATGGAAAAAAAATAAGGTGCTTGATGCACTCAAAAGAAAAGTGCACGAATTACATGCTACGACCATTAGCATGTACAGGACTAAGATTAAAGACAGAATTTTGGAAGCTGCAAATGCTGATTTGTAGTACAGAAGTCTAGTAGCAAAGCTATAGCAGTGTGAGAGACCACAGACCAAGGAAAGTTACACCTTGGGAACTGATGGCTTACTTCTGTATAAAAACAGAGTGTATGTACCCAATGTCCGAGAATTGAAGCTGGCAATTCTAAAAGAAATGCATAACGTGGATTATGTTGGACATCTTGGATATCAGAATACTGTGGCAGCAGTCAAAAGCCATTATTTTTGGCCGAGTTTGAAGAAAGAAATCACTGAATACATTGCCAGATGTATGGAGTGCCAAAGGGTTAAGGCTGAGCATAGGCACCTAGCAGGGCTGCTGCAGTCGTTACCCATTCCTGAGTGGAAATGGGACGTGGTGACAATGGATTTTATCACAGGATTGCCCAGAACAAGCAAGCAACATGATTCAATCTTGGTGGTGGTGGAGAAGCTTACAAAATCTGCCCATTTCATTCCACTGAAAACCACTCACAGGGAAGCAGATGTTGTTGATATCTTTTTAAAAGAAGTTGCACGCTTGCATGGAATTCCTAAGACAATTGTGTCTGATAGGGACTCGAAATTCACCTCGAATTTCAGGAAAGGATTGTTCAAGGGATTCAGAATGAATCCAAACTTTAGTACAACGTATCATCCTGAGACTGATGGTTAGACAAAAAGGGTGAACAGAGTAATAGAAGACATACTGAGAATGTATGTGATGGATAAACCATCAAGGTGGGAAGACTACCTGTATTTAGTAGAATTTGCCTACAATAATGGGTATCATACATCGTTGAAGATGAGCCCATTCGAAGCACTTTATGGAAGAAAGTGCAACACGCCAGTAAGCTGGGATAATCCAGCTGACAGAGCAGTGATTGGGCCTGAGCTTCTCAAAGAGATGGAAGACCAAATGATAAGGATTAAACAGAATCTGAAAGCTTCCTAGGATAGGCAAAAAAGTTACGTTGACAGTAACAGAACCCATAGAGAATTAAAAGTGGGTGACCATGTTTTCCTGAAAGTGAAGACTAGTAGGAGTTCCCTGAAGTTGGGAAGTTGCGCCAAATTGGCAGCAAGATTTTGTGGGCCATTTGAGATCCTGGAAAGGATTGGGCCAGTTGCATACATGCTTGCATTACCTGCATCTATGACTGTACATAATGTGTTTCATGTTTCACTGCTTAAGAAAGATGTACCTGATGCTAATCATGTTATTGATTGGAATGTGATTCAAGTGGAACCAGAAGGTGTCCTGCAAGTGCATCCTATGCGCATATTGGACAGGAAAACCAAACAGCTCCATAATTAAGCTATAGAGCTTGTAAAGGTCTAGTGGACCTAGTACGGTCCTGAAGACACGGCATGGGAGCATGCAGATGCTATGTGGGCAGAGTACCGAGATCTTTTTGAAAATTTTGAAAGGCTTGCAGAGACACTATAAGTTGCACTAAGGACAGTGCATAAATAAGGGAGGGGGATTGTAGTGTTCCCAAGGCCGAGCCCTGTTATAAATCATGTTCTGAAAGGAATTGTAATTATGTTTTATAGGCTGGTGAGCCAAGTTTTTATAACCTGGTAGCTTATGTGTTTGTTAGTCCAGGGGGCCTAAGTGTTGAAGGCCAGGAGCCTACTATTGTATATGTAATCATGCAGAACAATTAATAAAAAAATTGTAAACACCACCAGGTGTAGACCGACCATGATGAATGAGTGAAGGGGGACTGAGCTTCAATAGAGAAGGCAAGGGATTAGGGGCTGGAAGGTGGGAAAAGGGGCTAAGTGTTAAGCCTAGGGGGCTTAAGCCTTGGGAATAATATTTTATTATTATTCCAAAGAACATGTGCATTTTATGTTGTTTATCCTAAGTTCCTGGCNAGTTGGGAAGTTGCGCCAAATTGGCAGCAAGATTTTGTGGGCCATTTGAGATCCTGGAAAGGATTGGGCCAGTTGCATACATGCTTGCATTACCTGCATCTATGACTGTACATAATGTGTTTCATGTTTCACTGCTTAAGAAAGATGTACCTGATGCTAATCATGTTATTGATTGGAATGTGATTCAAGTGGAACCAGAAGGTGTCCTGCAAGTGCATCCTATGCGCATATTGGACAGGAAAACCAAACAGCTCCATAATTAAGCTATAGAGCTTGTAAAGGTCTAGTGGACCTAGTACGGTCCTGAAGACACGGCATGGGAGCATGCAGATGCTATGTGGGCAGAGTACCGAGATCTTTTTGAAAATTTTGAAAGGCTTGCAGAGACACTATAAGTTGCACTAAGGACAGTGCATAAATAAGGGAGGGGGATTGTAGTGTTCCCAAGGCCGAGCCCTGTTATAAATCATGTTCTGAAAGGAATTGTAATTATGTTTTATAGGCTGGTGAGCCAAGTTTTTATAACCTGGTAGCTTATGTGTTTGTTAGTCCAGGGGGCCTAAGTGTTGAAGGCCAGGAGCCTACTATTGTATATGTAATCATGCAGAACAATTAATAAAAAAATTGTAAACACCACCAGGTGTAGACCGACCATGATGAATGAGTGAAGGGGGACTGAGCTTCAATAGAGAAGGCAAGGGATTAGGGGCTGGAAGGTGGGAAAAGGGGCTAAGTGTTAAGCCTAGGGGGCTTAAGCCTTGGGAATAATATTTTATTATTATTCCAAAGAACATGTGCATTTTATGTTGTTTATCCTAAGTTCCTGGCAAGGGGAAAACGTGCAAAGAGAATGCATGCTGATGGAACACATGCAGTTCAAAGGGTGACAAGTGTCAACCTTGGTGCATGCGAATAAATGGCCAAGATGAGTCGTGAGAGGGGTTCTTCTCCATTCTTCCCAATTTTTTGAATGGGACATCCCGTCTGACCTCTACAAGAGATACCTCGTACATCCACTGATTTAGAAGCCTGTGTGTTCATGCTAAAAAGCTGAAACATCCTTTGTTTGAGTATTGAGCCTATGCATGGAGTCTTGTTCAAAGACATATCCGTGAGTCCATTTGCCATTGTTGAACTAGTTGGAAAGCTCTTATCTGTTTTCCCTGTTGATTGTTGTGGCCACGTAGTGCTGGACTGTGTGTGGCTTGTTGTCCAGTGGAGCAACACTCTTTCCAGGAGAGAGAGTGTATAGAGGAAGGAGAGAACTCCTGGAAGGAACCTTGTAGCTGCCATAGAGCCCGAAGAATTTCGGTCCGGCCTGTTGTTGTAACCCAAGGCAAGGGAGGTTAGCAGCCAAAGGATTGTCCAGGTGATAGAGAAGGTGTATACTCCTGGGGTGGAGCAGGCATGCGGGGAATGAGGGTCTGTTGGCAGTGAGTGTGAGAGGTTCCTAGGAGAGAATTCCATCCTTGTGTATTTTTCTTGTTTTCCTGTAACCTCAGCCTAGCCAACGATTCCTTGTCTTGGGGTGGAGCTTAGTCCCAGCTTGGGGGTGACCCACTGTAGAGCTGATGAGCAGTGTGGTCTAAGGCTGGGAGGTTCGTGGAAGGCCTGCACTTGGTTGGTGGAATCTACCACTATTCAAAGATAAGTACCAGATGATGCTTTAATTATGTTTATGTATCTCTGTGTATTATAATCATCATCTATTCTGTTTTGTATATGAATTGATGTTAAATAGTAATGATTGTTGATGATGGTAGTAAATCGTATGATTACTCTGTGATGAATGTGTTTAATTTGTTTTGAATGCATGTGATTAATTGTGAGTGAGAATGTTGTTATTCTGCGTAGTAAAACCTACACAATGGTGAGTGAAAAGAGGTGCTACACTTTTCTTCTGCTCTAAGGGTTGCATCTCGACTTCCTCCCGAGATTCTAATTGTGCTAGAGCTTCTGTCTTCTGTGGCTTTGGGCCTGAGCTCGGTCCTGCTCCCACTTCTTTGTCTTTCTTCTTCAACATCTCCATGGGTAGAATATAATCCATCCCCAACTTTCACGAGCTACGTTTGACTCCTGGCCACAAAATTACTTCCTTGTCGAAGGCCTCCTCGTCTAGATAGAACAACAACATCCTTGTATCGAAATATTCCCTACTAACATGTCTTGGCCATACAAACATATGGTGTTGGTTCATGATGAAGGAAATTTTCTCACATTCTAGTTGAGGAGATCCTATGAAATATGCAGCCTTTGTGTTGCGTCGATCAGGCTATGTTGACGGGCAAAACAATCCATCTGTCAACTGGGAGAGTGGAACCGGTCCGGGGTTGTCTAAATAACCCAAGCCGTTTGGTATGGACCACCCTGACGAGTTTAACGGCTCCGTTGGCCGCTCTGAGGTCTCGTAAGGAAACCAAAGAGAAAGTGAT
>ML777912.1:2687152-2698276 GCA_009831015.1 Picea engelmannii
CTGGAGGAGGGTTTGATTCCTCAAAACCATTACGGTTGAGAAAATCGGGCCAGGAATCTCGACGTAACCCCAATTCATAAACAACCAGCATTTTAATCAACCCAACATGAAAGAGGCTAGTATCAGCCTGACTTCGCTTGTATCTCTTAGCCATTTTAAATAGACTTCGGTGCAGATAATGTGGCATGCTAAGCTCGAAACCCATAAATACCATTAACAAACGTAGATGAAACAGGAAAACAAACCCATACCTGCCTTCACAGGTGACGAATTGCTTGAGAATCATCAATAGATCATACCAGCGGGGTTTCAACAACTTCGCAGGTAATCCTCTGTTGCACGACCTCACTGTTCGAGACCGAAACAACAATGTCCAGGGGACATCATTTACTTTATAGCTTTTGGACCATCTTTGTCCCTTGACAGGCAGACCAGTTGCCAGGCTGAGAGAGTGTTCGGTGACTTCGAGCTGGACATCTCCAATTTTGGCTCGGTAGCCATCAAATGACAGTGCGAATTGCCGAGCAACAGAGATATTAAAACCATCAAACTTCCTTATAAACGAAAGCCACCCGAATTCTTTGAGGTCGCTGTATGCACCATCGAATGTCAATAGTGCTTGGCATCCATTAGGTTCGGCCCTCACAACAGGAGCCATAACCTCTGCTCATGGTAGGGTTCACACCGAACGATCAATGCACAAAGCAAATACAATAGGGTTTCAATGGTTTGAATGTTCGATGAGACCGAAAACAACTCCATGCGTGCAAAGGTGGTGGGATTACCATCGCCACGCATTGCATTAATGGCCTGTATAGAGCTGTTTAAAACCATAATCATTAAAACAAATGCATCGACCAGCGAGTGGGTGAATCACCACTTCTACGTGCCAATCATCCGAGTTAGAACCCACACCTCATACGATAATACTGCGCCAAGTGTTAAGTTTAAAACAAGCACAGTACCAGCATTAAATATTGATCCAACGTGCCAATTCCATCGTTCAATTAATCGCTCAAACACAGGGTTCACTGCTAATTCATAGCCCGGGATCATATAACATTCAACGTATAATTCAACTTTGCAAACATAGTATGTCAAGTATCGATTTGTAAAGTCGAATGTGATTAATTCATGCGCCTTGAACTATTGCTATCATACCTTATAAACTTGTCCATGCATTCGGTGCATAATTACATATGTTTGTACTCCAAAGTCTTAGAACCATACAATCAAAATTCCTTCATATAATAATCGAGTGAAAGTACAAAGAAAGGATAAAAACAATATGACCAAATCCATTACACAGTTTTCATAAGATCAGAACTAGACCAATAACTTTTATGCCCAAAGGTTTAACAATCAAATATATCCAAATGTGTAATCAAAATAAGATAATGCTCAAGAACATAAGTTCGAGACAGGCTTTAGCAGTCATGTGATAAACCAGTGATCAAGGATCAACCAAAGACGACGACAATCTAATTAACGAAAGAAGTGTTTTCACACTTGCAGTTGTGAAAACTGAGTCGAAATTGAATTGGAATTGTCGTACAAAATGAGACGAAATGTTTAAAAGCACAATGCGACAATGATTTTTCGTAATACGACAAGGGGTGTAGGCATCTTTTTTAGAGTAATAAAAAAAAAATGGGTTGGCTGCCAACAGGCTGTTGTGCCATTTAGAAAATGTTGTGGTGTTGAAGGCTGCATTTTCTGAATCTGGTCTTGACTGCCATGGCTCAAACATCTTCGCAATGCACCCCTTATCTGGTAGCGTTGACGGCCTTCCTATAGGTGGCTTCCATTTTAACATTGCGAATTCCATCAACATATATCCATAAGTGATGGTTCCTCCCTTCTCCCGTTCTTCCTCGCATGCCACTAGTAGTTCCTCCAGCAGGAAACTACACCAATTGAACATAGTGTCGTTGGCGCAAACGTCTACTACTGATAATGCATCTAGCATGAATTCACTCTTGTAGTATGATATCATAACCTTATTTTCGATGATGTAACATCCATTCTGAACTATCTATGGTAATATAGGGTCAATTACTGTTGTGTGCCCCCCCTCTTTGTGTTGAATTTTTCATACATGATGAGCTCACCTTTCTTTTTTCCATGCTTACCAGGACCGTGGAATCCTTTTGACACATCTTCTCCTTCAAAGGATAGTCTTGTAAGCTGATGGATGTCTTTAGCATGGATTGGATATTTATTATCCAACCGGAGACTTCTGTAGTGCACCCTACTTATCAGAAAGTTTGTGCATGGTACAACCTCACCAGTGGTGTTGAATATGGGTAGGTATCTAAGGTTCATGATGGTCGAATTGAATAAGTTGAAAAAGTCTTGTTTTGGCACAAATTGCATGCCTATGAATCCATCTAGAGCCATCTCCTAAAAGACATCTTTGTTCATCTGAGGGAACAAAATTGGATCTGTTAGGTCAAGACCGAAGAGCTTAACATGCTCCACCTTCCCTTTGAGATCACCCATGACCTCGACTTGGGGGTCATAGGGCTTGTCTGATACTGCTTCTTTGGACATGGTTCTTCATCTTCCTGTGGTTCTCGACATTCACACTTCTATGGAAAGATAAGGACTAGGATCATGACTACAGGTTTCACAATTGTAGAGGCTGGCTCACTCTACTGAATTTGGAAATGGCTATGTTATTTGAAAATGATGTGTTCTTGGGCGAGTTCTCAAGGCCTTATACTTGGATTAGAGGGAAATTTTAGCAATAATTGTTGTTCATCATGACTGTATGGATGCAACTAGATTTGAGTTGTCTGACGAGACAATTTAACGGGGTAAATCCTATTTGGAAATTCTGGCATTTACTTACTTGCATGAGTGGAATAGGGACGTGGATGATTTCATACCTTTCCATTTGACAGGTGGGTATCCCGACGTGAACTCCGATGGAATATTTGCATACCATGACTTTTTTTCTTAACTGACTTCAGGCAGGGTACTGTAATGGCAATAAAGGTTGTGACTAGACCAGGTTCATGTGGCACATGGACTCATATCGTATTCGTATGTATTCTCCCTCCGACCACAAATGAGGTCTCTATCATATTAATGAATGTCATTAATGAATTCTCTTATTCTTCAGATCCTACACTGCTAAGTCATTAGTTCTATATTAAACAATTCCTAAACAAAAAATGATCTATGTGTCATGGCACAACACTGCACACATTGAATTTATTAACTAAATTTACAAAATTTCAGAAAAACTCAAATCTAAATATTGGACAAGCACCCTCGGACTAGAACAACAATCCCCCTTTATCTGTTTTGATACATAGAGGGATTCAGGCGAGCGTCGTTCACCCATCCTGGTCGTAGCACACCCTCTAGTTGTGTGAGTCTCACTTCTCCTGACGGTCGGATCTCCGCAATTATGAATGGTCCCAACTAGTGCATGCACATCTTGTCAGGATGCTTCTGGTACTGACCATCATAGAGTAGAACCTTGTCTCCTTACGTAAATACCTTGGTCTTAATGTGTCTGTCGTGCCAAGATTTTTGTCTTGCTTTTTCTACTGACTGATGGAAGTCTGCTAGAAATATGGTCTCCTCGAGTTCTTGTAACTCCATAAGTCTCTGCGTCACCGATTCCTTTTCTGACATATGTGTGATTTGTGCAATATAAAAACTTGAAGTGATGAATTTTGCAGGCACCACTGCCTATTTTTCATAAACTAGATGGAATGGTGTGTATCTATGGAGTTTCTTTGTGGTTGTCCTATAATCCCATAGTATTGTTGGGACTCTACCATCCCAATCCTCCCGGTTTGCACAACAGACCTTTGTCAACCCTCTTTCCAGAATCATCTTGAAGGCTTCGACTATTCCATTAGCATGTGGGTGGTAGGGACTGATTTTGTGGTGTTGGATCAAGAACTATGTTGTAAGCATTGTTATATTGCTACTAATGAAATGAGCTCTCTGGTCGCTGGTTAGGCTCCTAGGAAATCCAAAACTGGTGATAATATTCTCGAAGATGAACCTGGCAGCAGTATTAGTCGAACAGTCCTAAACAACTGCTTCTTCATCCCAATGTGTAAGGTAGTCAGTTGTGGTGATGATGTACCTAGCCTTTGAATGCTTGGTTGTGCGGTTGATCGGTCCAATTAAGTCAATTGCCCATTTCTCGAATTCTTGTAGAGCTATAACTTGTTGCAATGGTAGGTCATCTTGGTGTGACGACTTACCCACTCATTGAAAAACACCACATGATCTAGCGTATACTTTTTTGTTCTTGAAGAGTGTTTCCCACCAAATTCTTCCTTATAGAACTTTTTGTGCAGTGGCCTTTCCTCCTACATGACCTCCTGCAACTCCATTGTGGAATTCCCAAAGTATATCCTGTCTTTCATGATTCAGGACACATCATCTGAGGATACTGTCTAGTCCTAGTTTATACAATTGTCTAGTGATTAGCTGGTAATCTATTTCTCTAACAACCATGTGGCGTTTCTGGGTTGCAGAATATTTTTTTGGGCAGGCACCTATACTTAAGAAGACTGTTATTTCTTCTAGGTACTCTGGTATGGCCTCAACCCAGAAAAAGTCTTCATTTGGGAGTTGATCGTCTATTTATCCACCACTTTCCCCTTACTCTAATCTAGACAGGTGATCAGGTCCTACATTGTATCTTCATAGCTTAATGATAACTTCAAAGGAAAATTCTTGAAATAACAAAATC
Source organism: Picea engelmannii (assembly GCA_009831015.1). Taxonomy (NCBI): domain Eukaryota; kingdom Viridiplantae; phylum Streptophyta; class Pinopsida; order Pinales; family Pinaceae; genus Picea; species Picea engelmannii. The sequence continues at coordinate 2,691,879 of ML777912.1, forward strand.
AATATACAAATTCGCAGAATGATCAGTAAAGAACTTGAAATGAGAGCCTAACAAATAGTGTCTAAATTTTTGTAAATCATAAATCATGGCTAAGCCCTCCCTTTTCGTCATGGTGTAGTTACTCTCTACTTGCGACAACTTCCAACTCACAAAATAGATAGGATGATCCATAGCTCCATCTCCAGGTTGCGTTAAGATAATTCCTAAGACAATTCCTGAAGCATCTACATGAACGTGAAATTCATTCTCCCAGTTTGGGAATATCAAAATCGGTGTTGTGATGAGCTTCTCCTTGAGTGTCTCAAATGATTTATCACATTCTGGAGTCCATTGGAATGGTTCTCCCTTTTTAAGTAGGTTTTCCAGAGGTGTAGTAATCTTGGGATATCTTTAGATCAACCTGTGATAGTAACCTGTGTGTCCCAGTGTGGAGCACAACTGTTTATCACTCGTAGGTGGTGGCATATTCTTGATGACCACAAATTTGACTAGGTCTACCAATACTCCTTATCCATAGACTATGTGGCCCAAAAAATTCCCATATGGTACAAAAAAAATTCACTTATGGAGATTCAACGAGATCTGCAATTCTCTACATCTATCAAACATTAGCCGCATCAGTGCTACATGTTCCTTGAGAAGGATATATATTGTCCAATAATCCATATAGAATTCTATAAATTTGTGAATGAACTCTCTAAAAGATGCTATTACAATCCTGAAAAAAATTGCAGGGGGCGTTCTTTAAGACAAATGGAATCACATTGTATGCAAAATATCCCCATTATGTTATGAAAGTGGTCTTATTTTTTTCCTCTTTGTTGATCCTAACTTGGTGATATCCTGAAAATCCATCTGTGAATGAGTATGCTTCCTTCCCCGCAACATGTTCTAGCACCTCATCAATAAAGGGTGTTGGGAAAGGGTCATGCACACAAGCAGAGTTAAGGCTTCTGTAATCTACACAGACTCTAATATCCTTTGTGCCTTTCTTTCTTTGAAAAACTATTGGGCTGACTCATTCTTCTTCTTCTACTGCAAAGATGAGTCATGCTTCCAACATCTTACTTATCTCCTTCTTAACCTTCTGTTTTACTCTAGGATTAAGACAGTATGGTCTATGTCTCACAGGTTTGGATTCTAGTTTCAATTCAATTTTCATTTCTCCCATAACTCCTTTGATTCCCTTTAACTTTGAAAACATCTTTGGGAACAAATCCTCATACTCCTACAACAAACTCTATATTTCTTGACTATTTTTCGCATCCTATTAGTCTCCCACCATAGCTATATTGGATTGTTTTTTGGTCCCTATATTGATTCTGTGCAATTTTAATGGGTGATTGTAGGAGCTATCAGTTTGGCTGGGTATGGTATTTTGGATTTCTCTGCTCCCCTCTGTCTCTTTGATGGCTAGATTTCTCAATTCCTCTAATCCATCTAGGCTTTCAGAATCTCTACTAATCTGATAGCATTCTATAGGTTTCTTAGTTGAGGGTAGGTGAAGGTTAGTTTGAAGTTCTTGGCTATGTTTATCACATACCACTAAGTTTGTCTTCTGATTACCATTATCTGTAAAAAGAAATTATTTAATATTTTTCAGGACTACTTCAAGCTCAGGGTACTTACTTGTAAATGAGAAGTCCTTGCAAAAATGAGCTGCCAGTGTTTTCCAGTCGCTGGTCTTTGTTTTGGTTTTCTCATGTATGAACCAAGCTTCTGGGATTGGACCTATAGAGTGGGAAAATACCTTAACCCAGAAGTGAGAGGGTATCCTTGTAGCTCACCACTGTGTCACACATTGTTCAATATGCATTCTAGGATCTAATTCTCCCCTGAATAGTTTCACAACTTGGAGATCCATTTGCATCTCTAATTCCAGCTGCTCCATATTCTGAAACCTATACTTAATATCTTTCCTCACTTCATCCCAAGTTCTGAGTAAGGCTTTATGATTATCCCAACAAGTTCTGAGTAATTCCAACCTCCTGGGGACTTCTTTCTCTCTGTGCTTCTCTCTCATTTAATCTTTGACTAGCCAATATTTCTTGTCTTCTCATCTTCTGCAACTCTTCCATCTGTATTTCCTCTACTTCTCCTGATCCACCTTCTTTCCTCAACTTCTCAAATTGCCTTGTTGCTTTCTTGATCTTTTCATGCCACCACTTCTCAACTATGGTAGCTCTCTACAAGGCTCGCTCATCTCTTGACTCTGTTTCTTATTGTTTCCCTCCATTTTTCAAAGATCCCTTCCCCTCTCTCAAGCAATGTCTCTACCCCCGCCTCGCCCTACCCCAAGAGAGGGTATTTATGTTGCCATATCAGTCAGGGAAATAGTCAACATCCCCTCTTCCATCAAGAAAACATTAATCCACGGGGGGGTTTCTCTCAATAGTATTCCCCCTTGCATCTTTCTTGAAAATTGCCTCTGCTCGTGAAAAATATTGGTGGTTCTCCACTGCAAATTCGATAATATATCATTCTAATGTGGACTGACCCAGAAATCAATAGCTTGTGGAACTGAAGAATCTAGTCTTTGAAGTTCTACTAGCTTTTCGGTGTCCCAAGAATAGATACTCTTGACTCGTTCTTGGAACTCTGGAGCTTCTTGGAGCCTCTTTATCCAATGGAAAAGTTCTTCTGGAAAATTAACCCACAAAATTTCATATTGGTCGCTCGATCTTTCTGAGTAAAAGATTGCTTCATGAATGTCTTCCACTGATTTTCCCCTCAGTTCTGCTTCTTTCCATATGAAGGAGTCATAGTTTATTTCCCACCCTTGATCAATACTATATCTATGGATCTGCGGAATCATTCTCCCTATAGGTTCCCTTTTAACACAGGTCCTCGCAACAAAACCATTTTGTTGGAACAAGTTTGATCAGACCAGGGTCCTTCTCAGGTTACCAACAAAAGGTACTGAGTAGTCTAGAGCATTGGAATTTTCATCTCCTCTGAAGAGAAGAAGTCTCACCCGAAGCACTGCTGAGACAAATAGATAGGGAAGGGTAAGGAAAAGACTTAAAAGGATCCACAGAACCTTCAGGACTCATCCTAACCTTGTGCAGGAGACATGAACAGATATGAATCTTATGTGTGCAAGAAATGAACCTACTTATGTTATGAGAAAGACTTTAAACACATAACCATAAAGAATAAATTATAAACCATAAATAAGTATTGTGATGCATAAGTAAAACACACAAAGACACATCATATTTTGAAAATTCAAGTCCTTCATATTAGCTTTAGAATCTTTCTTTAATTACAGACTCATAAATACTCGGTAGTTATCTGTATAGACTCTTGACTCTCGACTCATGTCATAGAGCTCCAATTCTTAGACAAATAGTTCTATTACATTATAGACTCGTGACTTAACTTGATTTGACTTACAACAACCTCCCAGAGGAAAAGATCAGACTCAACTTCCTCACAATCTAGCCGAATCACTAGCTAGCTAACCTACTAACAACAACCAACTGACCAACTAAAAACACAACTGAATAACCCTTTTACAATTATTTTTAGCCCTATATATATCTAGGTTGTGTCTTCCATCTTGGCTTGCACACTTCCTTTTTTTATTGCAACCGTTTGTTTCTTAGCTAGTGTTGTGCCAACTTTCGCAACTGCTTTCTGTTTCTCTTTCCTGCCCTACTATATAGCTTACTCTAAATCTTGCGCAACTTGTGATTAGTCAAAACTTGCGTGATTCCTTAACCCAAAAATGAAGGGCCCAACATCACCAATAAATGATCCAAAATGCATCCAAAATAGCCTCCAGGCAAGTGTACCTTCGTAATTTCAGCCAATAACCCCTTTAGGGAGAAAATTGTAGTCCTCCATCTTGTGAGAGGTGAGTTATGATCAAAGTGAATGTCACTTTTTGTTTATTTATATAAAAAATTTACCTTAATTAAGTTTTAGGTCAAAAAATAAAGGCCAACCTGGCCAGTTCCTTACAAAATTAAATTCTGGACAAAATAAAATAAATTTGCATGTAAAGACCCTCCTAGGGGTGATGTCATGCCCTTCTAGGGTGATGATGGACCTCTATCATGGAATGTTGATCTTAGGTAGTGAAATGTTGGGCCTTTAAAGGCCAAAATCCTTCCCACATGTGCCAATAAACTGAGGATTATCCCCAAGGTGACAACCACTATGTGTAGAAACATCCAGGGTTGCATGGGTGACGTCCAAGGCCTCCAAAGGATATCATTCAGGTGGGAAAGGCACATCCTCCTAGGTCTAGGTCCCCCAAAGTTCCTCCAAAGGAAACATCCTTATTATTCCTCGAAGAACCCCTTCATATTCATCATGTCCCCTAGATGGAGTCTCAACATTCATCAAATGGACTTTGATCTCTCATGAAGGTCTGATCTAGTTATCTCTCCATGTACTTTTTCATAGGGAAAGGTCCTACTAAGACAACAAGTATTCCCTCTAAGTTTCCATAAGTCACATGAATCATAATATGTAAATCACATATAATAATTAAAATTCCCAAGCATGTGCATTAATTCCCCCTAAACCCAAACACATGCTCAAAAATTTATGCAACTTGACAATTCTAGGGTTTGGAATGGTCTTAGGGTGTCAGATTGGGCAAGTCTCCCTTAATTCAAGGTTTTTTCCCTAGTGGAGATTGATCCAAATCATGCAAGTATATGAGGTGGTGAGGGAAAAACCTTTGGGCATGGGGTGCATGTGATAGCAAGGAATCGTAACACTCACCTATGGGTGCCTTTGTTGAGGGTAAGAAGCACCTTATCATGGATGCAAATGTTTCCAAGCCCACTAATTTCCATTTATTATTTTTATCTTTTCTTTCTTCTTTTAGATTTCTTTCTTCATGTTACAAGGAAAGAGTTGATGGCCACCACCCTGGCTTGGAGACTAGCTAGTTGCAGTGTCACCCACAAACATTTCACAGAAATGAGAAGGATGACTCGTGATGAGACCCTCTTTCTCTTGTCCATGCAACCAAGAGCCACTACCATGGCTTGGTGACCATTTAGTTGGTAGTGTCATACCACTACATGTTCATGGTCATGATAGGTCGACTCATGATGTGACCTCCTATCAACCAACAAATTCCTTGAGTGTTTTATGCATATGTGGGTCCCATTTTCTTAATGATAAGCATTTCAGTGCTTTCTCAAGGATCCCTGGGAAAAGAATATCGAAGGTTTAAATTTATCTATTAACTTTTTCTAGCTATATTTCCCCCTGATCCTTTATCCCCTTCTTGATATGAGGTAAGGTACAACCCTTTCCAACTGCAACATTCCTCAATGCCTAAAAATGTGGATAGATGGACGGGATAAAGATGGAAAATGGTAAGTATAGAGAGAATGGACAATGACTCTTTAGAGATACACTAGGTAACAACCTATCCTAAAGGGAAACCAACTTACTAGGCCACCATGTCACCCTCCTAAGTTTGAACAAGGAAAAGTGCATAAAGTCAAGAAAACGTTATGAAATATAGAAAGATTCAATGAAGCATGTTTAAATGTTTTAAAAATAAGAGTGATACATACCATGATACCCATACTTATTACCTCATGGGGAAAGAATCATTTTCATTTTAGGAATAAACTAGTGTGATGAATACTATTTTCGAAGGTATGTGGGCTCTGTTGTATAAAAAGGGGGCCCTCTGGGGCCATGTTCAAGTTGTTTGGCTCCAGGAACTGCATTTCCATGACATGTGATCCTTGAGACATGATATCCTTAGTTACCCCTAAGTTTGGGGGTAACATATGGCTCCAACTCGAGGACATGTGTTTATTGTAGAGCGCATGAGAACCTCAACATATCTGGTGTGAACTATTCCTTCTAAAACTCAACATACGATGTTATGAATATATGAGGTGGTTCTATCACCCCTTGTTCATACATGATGCAATTTCTAAAATGAAATCAACTATCTAATCTAAAATATAATCATGAAAATGCATATATAAAGGTGAGGAAAACAATATGAAAATTGCAACTACAACTATTCTAATATACAATGCAATGGTATATACAATGAATGTAAATGCCTACCTACCCTACCTCACATGTACTTACCTGTAAAATGATAGGTATAAGAATACAACCAATACAACCACGCTAGCAATGTATCATAACACCTGCCTATGTGTTGGATCATGTTGTTATTGATGCCAATGGTTTGATTGATTGATGTCATTTATTGATGTCAAGTGATTGATTGATGTCAAAGGATTGATTGATTGATGATTTATATGTATTGTCAATGAGTTGTCATTGATACATGATGAAGATGGATCGATGTGGTTCCATTGGTATATGATGCATTGTTGGAAAAATGTATAGATGACTCATTATTGTCTTATCATGATTGATAAGGTGTACAAATGGATGAA
>ML777912.1:2698848-2719952 GCA_009831015.1 Picea engelmannii
GCCGAAATGCAAGGAAGGATAAATTCTTTTGAAGGTGCTTTCTAAGGTATGTTATTTTCAGGTCATCTCACCATTTTCGCTATAATTTTTTTTCTATAATGATTCAGATCCTGAAATTTCTATGCAAGTGAGAAAACATATCCCAGTATCTGTGGTTCAAAAATCATCTTGTGGGTCGTTGTATTTTTGGAGTTACACTCTGTGGAAAATAGGGTTTGTGGCCAGTCCTGAAACTAGTCAAAATCAGATGTTTCAGGTAAAAACGTCATAACTTCTTCATAACAGATCCAAATTTAGTGAGACAAAATGTGTTGGTTAGGGTAAAGGCTTTAGTATTCTGTGTAATAGTTTCAGATCATTTCAGAAAATATTTTGTGCGGGGCACTCTCTACAAGGTTGCTCTCTAGAATAAGCCAGAATTCAGCAAGGTATGCCATTTTTGCTATAAATCCTTTTCTGAGAGGTTCCAATTAGTGCCACTTGGAGGAATTGCATAAAACACACTAAAGAACACTGTGTATCAGTTTCAGATCTTTATACATTACAGGTTCAAAGTTATGATTACTTCAAGTCAGGGTTGTTGACTAATCCAAAACTAGGCATGTGAGACTAAAAACAAGTTTGATGAAAATGCTAGTCTTTTGTTAAGGAAGGTTTGCAGGAATGTGATGATATACACTAGGTCTATTACAGAGGTACAAATCAGATTTGGATGATGAAATTGATGAGGGCTTTTTGTTGAGGTTGGTGCATGGTTGATAAGGTACAGGTTGATTACAGGTTGGTGCATGGTTGATGCACTTGTTTATGGTACAGGTTGATTACAGGTTGATGCATGATTCAGACTTATTGGTACAGGTTTACAGCAGTATATCTCACAGTGATAGTGTGACAGTGGTTCCATCATTCTACTTCTACTTCAGGGTGGCAGGATGGGGCAAGGATAGGTGGTTGTAGCCACCTTCCAGTTGTAGTCGGAGAACATAGGGGGTTGTAGCCTCCTTCTGGTTGTAGCCAGAGAATTGGGGAGTTGGAGATTCCCTCAGGTTGTAGCCTGAGAAACTAGGGGTTTGGAGCCTCCTTCCAATTGCAGCTGGAAAACAAAGGAAGTTGGTGCTTCCAATGAATGTAATTCTTCAAGACATATAAGAAAAATCATTCCGTGGTTTTCTCCCGATTTGGATTTCCACGTAAAACACTGTTGTACTGTGTATGTGTATGATTGTTTGTTTGTTCATTTCTTATTTACTCTGCAGTTATTGGATAATAATGCTTCATTGATATAGCACTTGGATTATATGGTAAAATTGCTCTATTACTGATTCACGCCCCCTCTCAGTAATCCAACACTATGTTTTTCCTCATAAACCAAAACAATGACAATTTAAGAACAAAATAAACCTAAGTTAGATCATGAATTATATCATAGGAAGTCATAAATTTTATCTCATGGAGGTGGGAGGGAGGGACAAAATCATGCCAAGTCATCCCTTCAGAAAAGTGATCAATCCATCTCAGAAAAAGATCGTGAGAGTTCAAGGACTCAAAGGGTTGGCTCAAAGATCCTAAGGGTTGACTACCTTGGACATCATCACTCCCTTGGTTTTGAGAAGGGATTAACAAGAAATTAGAGGGAAACTGACAACTTCTCAGGGTAAAGATGAAAGATTGAGATAATAAACTTCTTAAGGAATTCAACCTCTCCTTGAATTCTAAAGGAATTTTTTTCCCTAAAGAAAACTTGAAACAAGAGACATGTTCCCCAACTGCATCCTTAGTGACATAACAAGGTATAGAAATAGAAGGGAGTTGGACAACCTTATCACAAGCATCCTTCTTTAGGCAAGCAACGTCCTCACATTTAACAAAATTTTAGCACAATGGTGGTTGATAATATTATTCATAGAATAAATCCAAGTTATTAAAGGAATACTCATAAAAATCCTCAATGTATAACTGAAAATCATCAGGATAACATTGCACTGGGTCATCCTTGGGTTCTTGGAAAACTATTGTAATTATATCATCATCTTGTTGCCAAACATCAAAATTATTAGGAACATCATATGATTTTTTTAAAGGAAACATTTGAAGATATCCTTCAATATCATAAATGGGATCCTCATCAGAACCAATCACATCCATATTACGTCTTCCAACATATATGAACTCATCAATATTATCAACCATGTCACTAACTTTATCATAACATGAAGGATTTAATGCATCCAAGGACTCCTCTAATACGTCTTCACCTTCCAAATCATAAAATAAAGCATCATAAAAATATTGGAAAGACAAATAAATTACCATGTTCACTTATTATTGTGCAAGAGCATCCAATACATCATCCCCAAGACTCATCTCTTTAATCATCTTGTTTCCTTCATCAGAAAATGAAGGAACTAGACCTTCCAAGGGTTCCTTTACTTCTTCACCTTCTGAATCATAGAAAAAAGTGTCATAAAAAACCTGGAAAGGAAAATTATTCACCTCATTCTTTTCTCCTTGTGCGGGGGAGATAAGATATTGGAGAGATTCATCGGACGAAGGAACGAAGACTAATGCTTCATATTCATAAATCACTTCTTCAGTCAAGTCTTTACTGCATTCTGTTGAATCATGGGAAAAATATTTCTCGTCTTCAAGGGGTTGACAACCTTCTCCATAAATATATCCTTCTATATTAGAGGGTTCATGGTATTGAGTATGGTACAAATCCCTGAGATCTTCCACAATCTCAGGGGTGAATTCTTCGTCCTCTAGGGGTATTGTGAGATTTTGAAGGGCATCTTCATATGTATGTCATTGTAGTTTCACAAAATAAATAAACCTACTAATGAGGTATATAAAACATGATATACCCTTATATTCGCAACAACCCTTAATCCAATATTACAAAAAATACGGCAGGGAAAGTATGAACAATTTTACTAGAACACCATGCCCTTCAAATTTTATCTCACTTATATACTTCGAGAATTATACAATGTGATTAATTGGGAGGCCTCCGAATCTTGGAGAGTTGTTTAACCATTTTGTATCAAAATATTTTTTGTATCCTTGAAAACTTTCAAAATCAATATTCGGATACACTTCTTCCCAAGGTGACATGATCCCATTTCTTGAAAGTATCGCGAAATAAAGGGTAATTCAATGGATTCTCTATATAACCTCTTAAGTATTATCAAAGGGATTGAGGGAATCACCCTTAGTAGAGTCACCTGGTAAGCTCTATGAAGTGAAGGATTTGAGTAAAAGACTTACCAAAAAAGTGTCGTTGAGGAATATTCACTCAGTGTTCCCCGACAATGGTGCCAAAAATGTTATCACACAATCTGTACTTTCCCAAAGCCTAAAGTAAAACAAGCCTATATTGGCATAACATGGAGGTGGCCCTGTCACTGTCCCTCAAATAGGGTACCTCTTTCTATTTAGGAGGAGAAAACCTCACTCCTAGGGAGATGTCCCTGGACCTAGTTGGTTGATGAAGGGTAAAAGACCAAGTAAAACCCACCCCTCTCTATAGGTCACTCAAGGAAAGATGTCACTTGGTAAAGTTCAATATGGTAAATGGAAATGAATGGTACCTTCCCTTTACCAATGAAACATCAAATGTTAGCAGTAACAATGATTTCAATAATTACGATCAATGATTTCTTAGATGAATTATGTGCCACTAAAAAAAGTTATATAAAACTAAGATAAAATTATAGTAGCAACAATGTATCTGGAAACTGCAAGTTATGATGACAAAAAATATATAAAGACTTTGCAATTTGATATTACTTTGTTACTTACAATTTCAATATTAAAACAAGTCATTAAGTGACTTAAATGGGTTGTTAAAACACTTGTAATAGAAGTAAAATAAATAATGATGATAGAAGTAAAACCACTTCATAAAAGTGCTTAAGTTAGGCAATTAAACAAATATTTCAACACTTATTGATTATAGCTTTCCTACAACAAGTTATGGGTGATATATCAATAGAAAAATGAGCCTAACACGATGTCAAAAATGACCGCACCAACAACAGATTATTAATGATGACAACAACAAACAAGCTTCATAAATTTACTTTGTTGAGGCAATTGAACAAACACTTTAGCATTACTTGATAATAGATTTCCTAGTACAAATTTTGGGCAGTTTATAAGATAGTTATCATGTTGATATTGGCTTCAAATAATGGTTGTAATAGAGGTTACAACAACAACAAATTAGCTATTAGTATTTCTAGACTAGGTTAGCAAGTTAGTTCAGGTTAGTAGGAGCTTCAAGGAAGGGATATTGAAAGTTGTTTTGATCAACCTTCCAACAAAAGAGATACAAGAGACTAGTGCCTTTAGGGTTTATGGAGTCAATTATATGATCACATTAAATTGGAGAGACAACAATGATTATACTTGTCTAAAAGATAACAAGGTGGAAGCTTGAGAAGTAGCACCTTATGTTCTCAAGCACCAAGCCTCAAAGAGAAGGTTAGAATAGGGTGTAGGAACTTCTAGGGCCCAGTGATTTCTCCTATCCTTAGACTCTTGAAAAATATTTAATACAATAAGAACTGTACAAAGCTTCTAAAGTGATAACACTTTAGGGCTCTAGAAGTTTGTCTAGACAATATCTTCTTAAGAAAAACTAGCAAAATAAAGAGAAAGAAAGAAGAACCTTATGTTTCTTACTCCTAGGGTTTCAAGAAAGTAATTTAATAATATTACATATGAACAATTAAACATACAATAGACATTTATCATGAACTGAAAATTGTAGATTTATTTACTTCACCAAGAATAATCAAGCATAAAAAACCTAGATTTGCCAAAATTTCACCAAGAAATGATCGAAAATGCATCCAAAATAACCTCCAAGTAAGTGTTCCTTGGTAATTTCAGACAATAACCCCTTTAGGGAGAAACCTTTTTTCCTCCCTCTTGTGAGAGGTTAGTTATGATAAAAAATAATGTCATTTTTTGTTTATTTATACAAAATTTGACCTTAATTAAGTTTTAGGTCAAAAAAGACAGGTTGACCTGGCCAGTTTCTTACAAACTTAAATTCTTGAAAAAATAAAATAAATTTTCATGTAAAGATCCTCCGAGGGCTAAATTCATTCCCTTCTAGGGTGACCTTGGAACTCTGTCATGGAACTTTGGGCTCAGGGAATGAAATGTTGGGCCTCGAAAGGCCAAAATCCCACCCACACGTGCCAATAACCTCAGGATTATCCCCAAGGTGACAACCATTGCATGTATAAACATCCAAGTTTACATTGGTGATGTCCAAGGCCTCCAAAGGATAGCGTTCAAGTGGAAAAGTCACATCCTCCTGGGTCTAGGTCCACCAAAGTGCCTCCAAAGGAAACACCCTTCTTATTTCTAGCAGAAAACATGGATCTTCATCCTTCCCCTTGGTTGGGTTCTTAACATCCATCAAATGGGATTTGAGCCCTCATGAAGGTATAATATAGTCATATAACCATGTACCTATTCACCAGGAAAGGTATTTCAAATACAACAAGTACACCCTCCAGGGTTCCATAAGTCACAGGAATCATAATACGTAAATCACATATAATAACTATAATGCACAAACATGTGCATTAATTCCCCCTAAACCTAAAAAAATGGTAAAAACAATATGCAACTTGAAAAGTATATGGTTTGGAAGGGTCTCAAGGTATCCTATTGGGACAGTCTCCCTTAAGTCAAGGTCATTTCCCTATTGGAGCTTGGTCCAAATCATGCAAGCGTATGAGGTGGTGAGGGGAAAATATTTGGGCATGGGGTGCCTTTAATGAGGGTGAGATTCACCTTGTCATGGATGAAAATTTATCCAAGCCCACTGATTTCCATTTATTTTGTTTATCTTTTCTCTCTTCTTTTAGATTTCTTTATTCATGTTGCAAGGAAAGAGTTGATGGACACCACCCTGGCTTGGTGACCAACTAGTGGCAGTGTCACCCACAAACGTTTCACACAAATGAGAAGGATGGCTCATGATGAGACCCCCTTTCTCTTGGCCATGCAACCAAGAGCCACTAGCTTGGCTTTCTGACCAGTTAGGTGGCAGTTTCATACCTCTACATGTTCATGGTCATCATAGGTAGGTTCATGATGAGACCTCATATCCACCAACAAATGCCTTGAGTGTTTTATTCATATGTGGGTCCCCTTTTCTTGTTGGGAATCGTTTCAGTGCTTTCTTGGGGATACTTGGGAAAACCATCTCAAATATTTAAATTCATCTCTTAAATGTTTCCAGCTACATTTCCCCTTCAGCCTTTATCCCCTTATTCCCATGAGCTAAGGTACAACCCTTTCCAAGTGGAGCCTTCCCTAATGCCCAAAAATGTGGACAATTGGAGGAGATACATATGGAAAATGGTAAGTATGGAGGGAACAGGCGATGAATATTTATAGATCCATTAGGTAACTACTTATCCTAAAGGGAAACTAACTTACTATGAAACCATGCGACCCTCCCAGGTTTGAACAATGAAAAGAGAATAAAGTAAAGAAAACATTATGAAATCCAAAAAGATTCAATGCAACATGTTTAAATGTTTTAAAAATCAGAGAAATACATACCATGATACCCAAAATTATTACCTCATGTGGAAATACTCATTTCCATTTCAGGACCAGGCCACTGTGATGGATATTGTTGGTGATGGTATGTGGGATCTGTTGTGGAAAAAAGGGACCCTTTGGGGCCATGATCAAGTTGCCTGGCTCTTAGCACTCCATTTCTAGGACTTGTGGGCCTCGAGATATGATCTCCTTAGTTACCCTTAATTTTGGGGGTAACATATGGATTCAACTAAGGGACATGTGATGATTGTAGAGAGAATGATAACCTCAACATATCTGGTCTGACCCGTTCCTCCTAATACTCAACATAATATGTTAGTAATACCCGGGGTTGTGTTATCACCCCTTGTTCATACATGATGCAAAACGTTTAAATAAAATCAACTATCTAATCTAAAACATAATCATGAAAATACATATATAAAAATGAGGAAAACAATATGAAAAATTCAACTACAACTATGCTAATATATGATGAAACAATATATACAATGAATGAAAATGCCTACCTACCCTACCTCACCTGTAATTACATGTCAAATTCTAGGTATAAGCATACAACCAACACAACCATGCTATAAATGTATCATAACACCTGGCTCTATGTTTCATCATAAACCAAAACAATGATAAGTTAACCACAAAATAAACATGAGTTAGATCATGCTTTATATCATAGTAATTCATAAAGTTTAACTCATGGAGGAAGGAGGGAGGGATAAAATCATGCCAAGTCAACCTTCCAGAAAAGTGATCAATCCATCTGCGAAAAGGATCGTGAGAGGTCAAGACTCAAAGGTATGGATCAAAGATTATAAGGGTTTACTACCTTCGACATCATCACTCCTTGGGGTTTGAGAAGAGATTAACAATAACTTAGAGGGAAAATGAAAACTTCTCAAGGGAAAGTTGAAATATTGAGATAATAAACTTCTTAAGGAATTCAACCTCCCCTTGAATTCTAACAGAAATATTTTCCATAAAGAAAACTTGAAACAAGAGACATGTTCCCCAACTGCATCCATAGTGACATAACCAGGTAAAGAAATCAACGGGAGTTGGATAACCTTCTCACAAGTATCCTGCTTCAAAAAAGAAACGACCTCACCTTTATCAAAATTTGAGAACAACAACGGTTGATAATATTCTTCATAGAATAAATCCAAGTGTTGAAAGGAATACTCATGAAAATCGTCAAGGTATGACCAAAAATCATCAGGAGAACATTACACTGGGTCATCCTTGGGTGTTTGGAAAACTATTATAATTATATTATCATCTTGTTTCCAAACGTCAAAATTATTAGGAACATCATATGATTGTTGTAAGGGAAACATTTGAAGATAACCTTCCATATCATAAATGGGATCCTTATCAGAACCCATCACATCCCACTGGTGTATTCCAACATGCCACTACCTTTATCATGTCACTATCAACCATGCCACTACCTTTATCATAACATGAAGTACTTAATGCATCCAAGGGCTCCTCTAATACTTCTTCACCTTCCAAATCATAAAATAAAGCATCATCAAATCTTGGAAAGTGAAATAACTTACCATGTTCACTTCTTTCTATGTAGGAGAGTCAAAGGTTCAAATGAATTCATCAAATGGGAGAGAATCCATTACATCATCCCCAAGACTTGGCTCTTTAATCATATTTTTGCATTCATCAGAAAATGAAGGACCTAGCCCTTCCAAGGTTTCATTTTCTTCTTCACCTTCTAAATCATAGAACAAAGTGTCATAAAAAAATTGGAAAGAAAAATGATGATCCAGGTGGATATCGGTGGCCACCCACCTATTCCACTGGCTCGAAAAACAGTTTTCCACCTTGGCAGTTTTTCGACAATTTTTCGGGTTCCAAAACTTTGGGGCCATTTTGAGGCCCTAAACGATGTTTTTTGGGGATTTGGTGCCCAGGGGACTGCCAAAGGCACTACCCTGGGCCAGTCGAAAATTGTTCTTCTTGGTTATACCTTTCCAATGGGATATCATGCACCTAAAATGGAGAAAGTACGAAAAAGTTACGACCCGGGAAGTTGATGTACTAAATTACCCAAACGGGGCCCACATGAGTTTTGGTGCTTCATCTCCTACGGTTAGGTTTTTGGATGTCTAGGGTTTCTGAAATTCTTGTTTATTGTAAAAGGCCTTCAGAGCCTCATTGTAACCATATTCTCATGAATGAGTGCAATCGTCACATCTCTTCTCAAGGATAAGCCGCTACCATCCCAACAAGCTTGTTTACGTTGCATTTTACAGTTTCATCTTATTTCCTTATTGAATAGAAAACCAGTTTTTCTATATCTCTGTTATTTTTTGTTAATCATATTTTAATAATATGTATTCATTTAATTCTACTAATTGTTGGGTTATTAAAAAGGTACACATATCCTTCTTATTCCCACAATTCATGATATAATCTTGATTGACTTCTCTGTTAATTAGGGATGAATAGGATAGAAACTGATTAATATGTCTTCTAGTGATATTATTGAAGTTATATTAAATAGATTCTAAAATATGATTGGAATTGTTTGATTTTGTTACAGGATTGGATAAATATGGTCAAAACTGAAATAGCAAAAGAGATCTTGAAGATGCGTAAGCTATTGGAGGTTGAGGACTTTTGGCGCAAAGCAGTTTTGAAGATAATTGATTTTCTATATTGTAACTTTATAATAGTAAGGAAATCCTAAGGATTTCTCGATCCTCGGGATGGCTTGATTTACTCCGATTATTGTATATATAGAGCGTAATAGATCTTGAAAAAATAATCTAAGAATTGCATTCAAGTATTCAGAACTCAGAATTACCCCGCGCAAGCAGTTTTTGTAAATTTCGTACCAACTATGGAATCAATAAATGCTTTGAACGTTTTCACCATTTCTACATACTGAGTTTCTAGTCGAAGTGCTTCTAAGGACCAAGGGCCCATTCTAAATGAGTTACTGTTTCAATCTATAATCGTATCAGTTCTGATTTTTGTTTTATGATTTAAATTTCCTTTACAATAGTTAAATATCAATGCACAAGTGTGTTAATGCTTTACTATTGATTGCTTATAAGAGATACATGTTTTGGTTTGAATGTTAATGATTGTTGTTCCAACTTCCATTACTATAGTTTACCGCTTGAAAGTTCCTCACATTTTCATACACATTGTTTCTTTTACTTAGATTTGCATTCGTTGTTCCTTTCAATTAAAGTTACATTTGTCGTTCCTTTCAGTTAAAGTTGCAATTGTTGTTCATTTCCGTTAAGTTATATTTCCTATCCCTTTTAATTAGATTACAATTGTTGTTTCTTTCCATATATAGAGTAATTCACTATTTCCTTTCTAGCAATTTGATTCATAGTTAATAGTTAATTCTGCAAGTCTTTACTTAGATTCAATTATTGTTTTCTAGCTAAATGAATTCAACAAATTAGTTAGTTCCATTTCATTCACAACATGTTAGTAATCATATTTCAATTCCATTAAGTACGATCTTAGTCTCAAAATATATAATGAACATTTGAGGAACTTGATTGTGGATAAACTCAGGTTTTCTTTAACTACGCGGGTTTAGCCTCTACGATCTATCTGCATAGACTTTGTTGATATTCTTGAGATAAAAGATGAATCCTCAGGTTGATAAATTAATGTTAAACTAAGGTTGTTTTTAGACATCTCTAGAGCCCAACATTTTGGCGCCGTTGTCGGGAACAATGTCAAAGGTAGCATAGGTTGTGTCTCTGGAAGACCAGGTATTGAAGACAGAAGTTAATAACCTACGCAGGCAATAAGTAAGCTACTTATGCCAACGCTTACCTCCAGTTGACACTTAAGAGGTTATATAGGTGTTTCTTTTAAATTTAGTTTTGTGTGAAGTGTGTATGACTAAGAAAAAAGAACCTGAAAAACCAAAACCCCCACCACAAACTACCAAATCCTAGGGCTCGGTGCTCCCTGGGAAAAGCACTTTCATAGACGACATCATCCAAAAAGATGAATCTTAAGCTTCAGTTGGACCTAGGAAAGGATCTACCCGAATCCCTCAAGTAGCATTTTCACCATCTGCAGCCCATGCTAAGATTCATAGAAAAACTAAAGGGATTGAGAAAAGCTTTCAAAGAACAGATCTTCCACCCCTCAACCCTTTAGAAGAGGGAAATTCTTGTAATTTGGAGGAAGGAGAAGGAGAAACCAGTGGGGTTGCCAAGGCAAACCCATCACCACCCCCTGATCCTGAATCTCCTAAAAAATAAGAAGGCATGCCCGAAATCCCAAATAGAGGAAGTGCAATCAAATCCCCTAGAGGATCAAATAATCAACCACCTCGAACAGAACACCTGGATCAAGAAATTCCTGAAGATTTTTGGCACATTTTCGATCAAATGGTGCAACCAAATCAGCAACGACCCCATAACTCCACGTTGGAATATCTGATAGTTGATCCAATCGCCAATGCTCCCATGAAAACAATTCCCCTACAGAACCTGCCAACCTTCCATGGATTGATTTCAGAAGACCCAGAAGAATTCTTATTTGAATTCAATGTCCTATGTAGAGGGTATGATTACACCTCTAAACCCCAAAAATTAAAATTGTTCCCCTCTACCTTGAAGGGAGTAGTTCTACGCTGTTTTATGGGATTAGGAGGGGGAACCATTAACTCATGGGATGATATGAAACAAGCCTTCTTGACAAACTATCAGGATTGTTTGTTGAACCAGGGACCTAAAAGATGAAATCTTTCAAATGACTGCAAAAGAAAATGAATCATTAGAAGAATATGTTGAGATTTTTCAGTATAACTTGCAGAGATCTCCCTATGGTACATTACCAGGTGAAGTACTTAAAGAAACTCTGATTAGAGGTATGAAGGATGAATGGGTAGAAACATTGAACCTAATGGGGAAGGGTGACATTTATCAAGAAATTTAATAACATCATTCTATTGTGTATCAGGTGCTCACGAGGAAGTACATAGACTAGATCAGGAATACAGACTTCCCTCACCAGAAATAGCAATATTACTAGCGAGGGTATTACACGATCTGAAGTTGGTAATCTCTTAGAAAAATTTAAAACAGAGATTCTGAGCACTTTGACTACACAATTGGATGTATTGTAGGTCAAACAAAAGAAAAACGAAGCAGAAAAGACTTTGGCCATATTTTTCCACTGATGCAGGAAAAAACATGGTCCAAGGGAATGTCCCTTGGATGTAGTTTGAGTTTGTGCTATCTGCGCCAAGGATCATGACATAGAGTAATTCCCATCACTCCCTGGACTGAAATTTGTCTTTACAGAAGAAAAAGAAGAAACATAACCATTATATCTGATGGCTCAGCATCGTCAATGGAAAACTTGGCCTCCAAATACACTACATGACCCTTCCTCTTTCTTTTCTGGATAGTATAATGAGCAACAAAATTCTGGTAACACATGGCAGGGCCAACCATTTACTAATCAAAATTGGCATCCCCAAAAATACCTACCTACAAATCCCACTTAGCCAAACCAGCCCGCTGCAAATCCTGTTTGGCAGAATCAACGAATTGCAAATTCCACCTGGCCTAACTTGAAATACCCCACCTCATTCTAGAAAATCTCAAATAACCCCTACCCTTCACGGTGTCCCAACACGACTACCCAAAATCCAAATTGGAACCAGAATTGGTAGCACCCCATGAGGATAAACAATCAACCCATGGGAATGGCCCCTCAAACCCAACCCAAGTTGCAAGATCCACTCCAATTGCCCCAAAAACCTCAATCGCATTGTGCCACCAATTACCAGCCCAACCCCACCCAAATCCTAATAATAGACCGACTCAACTCATTCAGACTATGGAGAATGGGGAAGGGGAAACCAACTCGGTAGGGTGCAATGAGCTCTGGTTGAGATCGGGGCATATAATCTCTCCTGAAGAAAATAAAGTTTCCCAAGAGAAGGAGAATGAAAAGCAACCAACAATAACACCCTTGACTATGGTAATAATGGAAGAAATCGAGTAGGGGGGAAACACAGTCGAATCATAGGATCTTGATAAGGATGCAACTCCTTCCCCTCTGTTCCCCAAAATATTTATGATAGAAAAACCTTCCGTATATCCTAGCTTTGACATTGTAGGGGAACTCAAGAATTTATATGTCAAGATCCCACTCCTGTAGGCTCTACAAGACATTCCAATTTATGAAAAAACAATCAAGGAACTATGTGGGAGGAAGCCTGTTAGGAAAATAAAAAATTCATCATCAACAGTTCGCATAGTTGGCGCTTGTCTGATCTAATTCTAGGTAGACAAGAACCAGTCAAATATGAAAATCTAGGGAACCCCATAGTAACAGTTCAGATCAAGGGTTGTTCTTTCCCTAATACACTAGTTGAGTTGGGGGTGGCCATCAACATCCTGACTATGGAAACCTACAACACCCTGGGTTTTGACTCTTTTGAACCCACCCCAATTATGTTACAATTGGCGTATCGATCAATGGTTAGACCAGTTGGCACACTACATGATATAGCGATCTCAGTCGACTCTTGGGAATATCCAGTAGATTTCCTCATCATAAACCCAAGAAGTGGACTCGAAGGGAATCCATTGATACTAGGTAGACCATGGCTTGCAATAGTTGATGCGTACATAGGATGTCGAATGGGTAATATGACAATTGCTAGAGGAGGTGTCACAAAAAATCTCATCTTATATCCTCCATCCAAGCCAAGCCTGAATTTCATATATCCACAATTTCCACCACCACGATATCCTGAAAAGGATTTACAAGTCCCTCTCACGCTGGAAGAATCTCTCAGACTTAAGAACCATCTAGAGGATGACGTAGTCAGTGGGTTTATTAACAACCCATCCATCGTGGGTAATCCAACATGCCAAATGCTCTAAGTTGTTCTAGACTGTGAAGCACATGGAGACTCGCTGGAATATTTAATGGAACAACAAATCCTGACTACCATTGGTCATAACAATAAATCCATTGAGATTGCACCAGGGAAGTCTCTTAACATTAATGCCAATTTGGATGAGCGACAACAACAAAAGATAATTCAAGTCCTCTCTAAATACCAACAATATTTTGCCTGGGAGTATTCTGATATGAAAGGTATTTATCCGCAACTCTGCACACACCACATTTATATCAAGAAATATTCTCGATCTATCCAAAATCCGAAGAGAATACTGAATCCCCACCTCAGGGATATTGTTAAAGAAGAATTACAAAAGTTGTTGGACGTAGATTTTATATACCCTATCTCAGATAGTTGATGGGTCTCCCCATTAGTCATCGTCCCCAAGAAAAATGGGAAATGGTGAATCTGTGTCGAATATAGGGAACTTAACAAAGCCACTCAAAAGGACCACTCCCCCTTACCTTTCATCGATCAGGTCCTGGATACTTTGGCAGTAAAGAAGTTATTTTCTTTCCTAGATGGTTTTAGTGGCTACAACCAAATCCAAATTGCCCCAGAAGATCAAGATAAACTACATTCACATGCCCCTGGGGTACCTTTGCATAAAGAGTATTTCCCTTTGGACTCTACAACACTCCAACCACATTCCAAAGGGCCATCCTGAGTATATTCAATGATTTGATCAGTGAAGTGATTGAAGTTTACAAGGATGACTTCACTCCTTATGGCGATGACTTCAATCAAGCACTACATAATCTGGAGAAGGTAATAGAATGATGCATTTATACCAGGTTATGTTTAAGCCATGAAAAATGTCACATGATGATGACAAAAAGTGTGGTACTAAGGCATTATATTTCTGCAGATGGAATTAGAGTAGATCCAGCAAAAATAGAGGTAATCCTTAATCTACCTACACCATGCACACAAACTGAGGTAAGTAGTTTCCTTGGTGCTTTAGGATGCTATCACAGATTTATGGAAAATTTTGCAAGAACCACTACACCTTTACATGATTTGACTGGTAATGTGGATTTTCGGTGCTCTGACAAGTGTGACGTGGCATTTGCAGGACTCAAGAAGTTTATCTCGACAACACCGATAGTGATAGGACCAAATTGGAAAATACCATTTCACATCTCCACCGATGCATCAGATATTTCCATAGGCATTGTCCTTGGACAGGAAGAAGACAAGAAACCCTATGCTATTTATTTTATTAGAAAGAATCTTACTCCAACTGAACTTAATTATACAGTAACAAAAAGTGAATTTTTAGCTGTTATACATGCTATCAATAAATTTCGTCATTATATAACAGGCTATCCAGTTATTTTGTATACCAATCATTCTGCTATTAAATGTCTAGCTAATAAACCGATTACTAAAGGATGGGTCACTCGATGGTTATTACTCTTGTAGGAATTTGGCATCACCATCAAAGATCGACTTGGGAGAGAAAATCTTGTCCCAGACTTCCTGTCTTGCATACCCAAAATAGAGGATTCCTTAACAGTTGAGGACCAATTTCCAGATGAGCATCTGTTTTTCATCACCACAAAGCCACCTTGGTACGCTGATGTGGAAAATTATCTGGCAGCAGGAAAATTATTGGCACATCTATCACCAAGGGAAATAAAATTGATCATCCAGCATAGCGCACGATTCAGTTGGATTAGTGGATATCTCTTCCACACATGAGCTGATCTCTAGCTCCGCAGATGCGTATGAGATGATGAAATCTATGACATACTGAAGGTAGGACATGATGAGCCCTGTGGTGGGAATTTTGCAGGCCGCAGGACTGGACACAAAATTTTACACATGGGATATTATTGGCCCTCAATATTCAGAGATGTGAAGAAATGCGTCCAAACCTGCAATAGTTGTTAGTAGATGGGAAAACCAAGTCAGGTGGATGAAATGCCCTTGAAATCACAAGTAGTCACAGAATCTTTTGAGAGAGGGGCACTAGAATTTGTTGGCCCCTTCAATCCAAATTCAAATCAAAAGGCCTATATTCTAGTTGCAACGGTCTACATGACCAAATGGGTAGAGGCAGAAGCCCTACAAAATGAAATAGAAGAATTAGTCATCAAATTTATTTTCAAACTATTTGTATGCTATGGACTACCTAGGGAAGTAATCACTAATGGGGGGACACAATTTACAGCTCATAGAATCACCACCACCCTAAACAGTTATCATATTAAGCACGGATTTACTTCTCCATACCACCCACAAGAAAACGGGCAAGTAGAAAGCACAAATAAGGTTCTGGAAGCAATCCTGACAAACACTATCTCAAAAAACCAACAGAATTGGGCTACTGAGCTCCCAAATGCCTTATGGGCTTATCGCACAACATGGCATAACACCACTGGCTACTCTCCTTATCACCTAGTCTATGGTAAAGAACCCATATTCCCAATCGAGTTTGAGATCAATACCCTAAGGATGGCCCAGGAAATTGGACTGGATCTAACATAAGCACATAAACAACACCTTCAGTGACTCAACAAGTTGGATGAAGCACGCCTATCTGTTGTGAAGCACACAATTGTTATTCAGAAATAGAGAGTGACCTGGCATGACAAGCATATCAAGAAGAAATCATTTAAGAAAGGCGATTGGGCGCTTCTCTATGACTCCCGATTTCAGGATTTTCTGAGAAAATTAAAGACACGGTGGTTGGGACCATATGAAATTAATGAAGTCCATGGTAATGGAAAGGTCACCTTAAGCACCATCGACAGGTCTGGATCTCCATTTTTGGTTAATGGACACCGACTACAAATTTACCATCAACCACCTTCAAAAGAATATTTCTACCAGGAAGTAAGTAAGGACCCTATCGTTTAGATTTTGGCTGGCTGGGAAGGTAACCCAGCCACCCCAACTCCATAAATGATGAATTTTGTTGACACTGTACATACTGTATATAGTTTTTTTTTGTAGATCTAATTGAGTTGCTATTTTTTATTTTTTTCATTTTATGAAAGTCACTCGAGAAAATAGGAACTCAAAAGGATATTAACTGTAATAAACACAATTAGCACTCTTTTTTGTTCTGCACTCTTTCTTTATCTTATCACGGAGACCCTGTCTTTCACAAAAAAGTGAATATGTCATGCTCCATAGCAGTAATCGGGCAACTATAATGAACTCATGACATTAACAGACCATCCAATACTTGATTTTAAAATAAACTAACCCATAATGAATTTAGTTGATGACTAATCAACCTTAGATTCAAGAAAAAATACATTTTCATGGGGGGTTTCCAAAATTACCTATTCATATGCTTAAAAATTAACAGATGCCTCCCTTAACATGATTGTTGTTCCTTTGAGCATCGTTGTTGTTCATTCGAAAAGAACAATTGTCATTCCCTTCACTCGATTGTTATTCCTTTGAGTATCGTTGTTGTTCATTTGAAAAGCACAATTGTCGTTCCCTTCGCACGATTGTTGTTCCTTTGAGTATCATTGTTGTTCATTTGAATGGAACAACTGTCATTCCCTTCACGTGATTGTTGTTCCTTTGAGTATTGTTGTTGTTCATTTGAACAGAACAAATGTCGCTCCCTTCACACTATTGTTGTTCCTTTGAGTATCGTTGTTTTTCATTCGAAAAGAACAACTTCCATTCCCTTCGCACGATTGTTGTTCCTTTGAGTATCGTTGTTTTTCATTTGAATGGAACAATTTTCGTTCCCTTCGCATTATTTTTGTTCCTTTGACTAGAGTTGTTGTTCATTTTTTCATTCCTTCCTCTTGGGTGGCATCATGCATTCTAAAAGGAACAATTGTTGTTCCTTCTATGTTCTTCCTTGTTGTCGTTCCTTTCCTTCATTGTTGTTAAAATGCTAGCCACTCCTTTGGGGTATTACTTTCACTAAATAATTTTCACCAGCATTATTTCTAATTTTCATCACAATGATATGTTATTATTTCTTGGACTATATCCCATACCTTATCAAATTGTTTTTGGATTAATCTCTTCGAAATATCGTAAACCTTGTTCATAATATGTAACCACCATAATTCATTTATTTTCCCTATATACATACCAATATACTTGAATGATAATTTTCCTTCATATTATAATAAGTAGTCTTAAGCACACTTTTACTTGGAATACTTACACTTCTTTACGCCATCCCTTACTCTTAAGGAGTATATGAGCCTCCCTTAATAGAGCCCTAAATATATATATATATATATATATATATATATATATATATGAATGATGAGAAAAGAAAAAATATAAAAACAAATAAATATAATTCATAAAACTTCTCCCACAGAGAATAGGGGGTCTCATCATTAGCCAACCTACCATGATCATAGGAAAATAACGTAAGTGAGATTCCCACTATGGCTACCACACCAGGGCAATGGCCTTTGACATTTTTGTCAAAGGGCAAGGGGTCTCATCACGAGATGACTTGTTTACTTAAGTTACAATATAGTGAGTGGCATTATCATCATCTGGATACCAAAAAAGGATAGTGGTCTCTTTGAGAAAAGACGATTGAAATATTTATTAAGGATACAGGCTCATCTATGGGTTAAAAGGCAACCCTGTCGAGCCTATGGACGCCTGCTGGCAGCAGTGGCTTTGCCTGTGGTATGGAAGTTTACCTTGAAAAATCAAGTTTTTGTGTGTCTCTAGATTTCCTTTAATCAAATAATGGGGCTATCATTTCTACTATATTCAATAAGCACAGGAAAAGTAACAACATTATGATATGTGGAATATTTTAAGTGAACAAATTTAATGTATTCGGATTATTTATCCTTAAATAATTTTTGAGTATAGGTATAATAAATTTGAATTTCCCCTGAAAGAGGACTATCGTTTAATGATTACCATTAATGTTCTTTTTGAAAATTATACATGATTGGTCCCCATCGACAGCGGTAGTGAAATTATTACCTCTCACCAAAAATACCTACACTAATTACTTTCACCTATGTTGATGGTTGAGGTCTACCTCTACAATAACGAGGGGAGTGGATGTTCGACACATTTTTCGATAAGATGGTAATAATTGTAATAAATGGAAACCCTCATTTTTATACACTCATCGTTCTCTGATATTTTTCTATATTTGGTAATATTTCCTCCAAGATGATCTAACCAAGTTTGTAACCAGGAAAGATGGTCATTCTCATTTTCTCACAGAACGATGGGTGGTCGAAGTGTGCACAGGGAACCAACATTACTACAGGTAACTGAGAAGGATAGAGGAATTCTACACCATCTGGGGTGGACAGATTACTTCAATTGGTTGCGAGGATATGATATGAACATCACGCTTGAATTATTTCAGAATTTGCAGGGAGAAATCTCCATGGTTCGAGATATACAAATTCTAGTTACTCCAAAAATCATAGCAGAGGTTACAGGTCTCCCTAACTCAATAATTCAATGGAAGGGAATATATACAACACTCAAAGAAACTGTAGAGTCCTTTGTAGACCCTGGAGAGGAATTGGATAAAAAGGGAAAGGGACTTAACCCCAGCATCCTCATTGAACCATGGAAAAAGATGGCAGGGGTAATTCAAAGGTACATCACCTGTGATGGACGATACGATGTAATCCAACCACGCCACCTCAAACTACTAGTGGCACTCAAACAAAGGTCAATAATCAATCTACCTTTTTTTCTAAATTCTATGTTACATGAGGTTGCTTTAAGAACACAGAAATCCAACAATCCTGTTACTATCATCAACCACCATGGATTAGTTAAACTGATAGTAAATAAGGCTCTGAGTAAAACTCAATCAACTTGGGGTGATATTATTAAGGCCAATGGACCTATACAACTAGAACAGCCTGAATTAGACCATGAAGACCCACCACAGGAAATTGAAAAGATACAGGAAGGGGAGAGCACTACCCAAATAAAAGTTCCACCTCCTCAGCACGAAGCCAAGGAAGACCCTGTCCAAACTACATAAGCTCAGACCCCACAAATAGAGGCTTAGACCTCACAAACAAAGGCACTAACAAGAAAGAGAAAAAGAGAAACAACTGCTCCTAAAGGCCCCATTGAGAGAAAGAGGAGAAGCATACGGACAAGACACCCTGAAGAAATTCAGGACATTACAGAGTAGTCCTTATAGGAAAATGTTCAGGAAATTGAGCACACAAAACAAACCTCACAAGGGAACAGTCAAGAAGACACCCAACCAACATTGGAGCACCTGACAGAACAATTTTTAAAAATCTATGAGGTAGAAATAACTCAGGTTTTAGGGAGCTTAGGGGCCTCAATTGACAGAGATAAACCATAAGAATACCAAGAACAAGCCTCTTCTTCAAAACCTGCTGAAAACTTCTCTGATATTGAAATTTCATCCCCAGAGGCCACAACACTGGAAGAACCTCATCCTGAGGAAATAAACCCTCTTGAATAGACAGAGCACTTGGAAGGTGTTGGTTGTGGAGCCTGATTATCTTCCTGATTTAGAGGTCTTTTACTTTCAGCCATGTCTATACCCCATGAAGTATTTACACACCAAAAGTATGTACACTCTTCCACGTGGGGGAGTGAAAAGGGGGGGTACCCCCTCTGTGGGGTCCGAGGGGGCTATCCCCTCGGCTGGGGGTCTAGGGGCAAGCGGGCCCCCAGCGGGGGTTCGGGGGCGAAGCCCCCGAAGCAAAAATTGTCTTGTAAAAGTATATCGTAATTTCATTGTAAATCTGGACCGTTCATTATAAGGTCGCAGATCTAACGATAGAGATTATGTTAGGATTTTTTGTTTTAGAAGGAAACCCTCTTTTATGAGGGAAATGTATTATGCCTAAGTATGTTGGCGAGTATTGTATTATGAGAGAGGAGACTATGAGAGAAAGAAGAGGAAGTTACAGTGGGTTTTGTTGTAGGTTGTATCCCTTCATTTTTTTGGATAATAATAAAGAAAGGACCTGGCAATTTCTCTGGTGGACGTAGCCCACACTGGGTGAACCACGTAAATCTGTGTCTCTCTTGTATTGTGTATCTTTTGTGTTTTGTTTCCACATTTGTTTTATTTTATTGCTTCGTGGTCATGTTTTTCTAACAACTGGTATCAGAGCGTAAGGTAACTCGCAGGAAAAGAGGGTTCCTGGTTCGAGTGGGAGAAATGTCAGAAGATGGAAAGTTTAGGGTTGACAAATTTAACAGCCAAAACTACCAGTAATGGAAGATGCAGATGGAATATTATTTATATCAGAAGGATCTATTCCTACCATTGACTGGAGTAGAAAAGAAGCTGGCGGCCATGAAGGACGAAGAATGGGAGATTCTTGACAGAAAGGCTCTAGGAATGATACGGCTGAGCCTGGAAACATCGGTGGCTTTCAATATCTCGAAAGAAAAAACAACGAAGGGTTTGATGGACATGTTGGCCAAATTGTATGAAAAACCCTCGGCGTCCAATAAGGTATTTGTTAAGCCCTAATATTGGCTCATTACCCCTTAATTGGGGCATATTAGATTAGTAATGCTATTTTATTTATGTCGGCTTTAGGCCATTAGTTGTAATTTAGATTAGTAATGTTATTTTAATTATGTCGGCTTTAGG
>ML777912.1:2722103-2750509 GCA_009831015.1 Picea engelmannii
TGCAGACATGTTAACAAAGGGAGTAACCAGAGAGAAACTGAGTTCTTGCTCAGTTTCAGTTGGTCTTCAAGAATGAATATGAAGATGAGAAATTTTCCAGGTCCAAGAAGGTTCAAAGTCCAGCATATACAATAGCGGTGGAGTTGTTGAGATTAGTCTCCAAGTGGGAGATTGTTGGTTGTGGAGCCTAATTATCTTCCCGATTTAGAGGTCTTTTACTTTCAGCCATGTTTATACCCCATGATGTATTTACACCCCATAAGTATGTACACTCTTCCATGCTGGGGAGTGCAGGGGGGGTACCCCCTCTTCGAGGTCTGGGGGGGCTATCCCCTTGGCTTGGGGGTCTGGGGGCAAGCAGGCCCCCAGCAGGGGTTTGGGGGCGAATCCCCCAAAGAAAAAATTGCCTTGTAAAAGTATATTGTAATTTCATTGTAAATCTGGACCGTTCATTATAAGGTCACAGATCTAATGATAGAGATTATGTTAGGGTTTTTTTCCCTAGAAGGCAACCCTCTTTTATGAGGGAAATGTATTGCAGCTAAGTATGATGGCGAGTATTGTATTCTGAGAGAGGAGACTGTGAGAGAAAGAAGAGGAAGTTACAATGGGTTTTGCTGTAGGTTGTATCCCTTCATTTTGTTGGATAATAATAAAGAAAGGACCTGGCAATTTCTCTAGTGGATGTAGCCCACACTGGGTGAACCACGTAAATCTGTGTCTCTCTTGTATTGTGTATCTTTTGTGTTTTGTTTCCACATTTGTTTTATTTTATTGCTCTGTGGTCCTGTTTTTCTAATAGAAGGAATAGAGGAACAACCATTTTCTGATCAGAATGAAGAATACCTTTAGACCCCTCACAAACAGAAAGTAGGAAAAAACATAAGAGAATTAGAAAGATGGAAAAGGAGAATAAACTGTTAAAGAGAAAGGCTAAAAAAGTTGAAGCATTAAAGAAAAAGGTTGGAAAACTTAGAGAAATTATTAAATAATTAAGAAAGAATCTAGAACAAGAAGATAAGGCCCACAAAAGAAAGAAAGACAAAAGACCCAGAGTGCAAGGAAGAAACCCTCTTCCTAAAAGAAAAGTCACTACAAAATCTGTGGGAACACAAACAAACCTGAAGAAATAACAGTAGAGGATGCAGTAGCACAGAATGAGGAAGTAATTCCTTTAGAAATAGTTTATGCTGAGGTGCAGACAGATACCCTAGTCTAAGAGGAAATAGCTCAATCCCTTGGAAAGGATGCCACCATTCGGATATTGGAGGAAGAATTGATGTAGTCCCAACAAAGCTTGATTCAAAACAGAAATGAATTGATGACTATGGCAGAACATCAAGCATCTCAATCTCAGGAATAGAGTGTTATCGTTTATATACTGGAAGCATAGATTATACAATCCTAGAAAGCATTAACTCAATCCAAATATGATATGGGTGCTATGGAAGAATATCAAGCATCTCAGCCTCGAGAACATGATGTTATTATTGGTAGGCTAAAGGAAGAGATGGTACAAGTACAACAAGCATTGAATCAATATAGAGATGAGATGATCACTATGGATGAACATCAAAAGGTTGTTAAACAATTGAAGGATATGTTAGCAACAGAAAGTGAAATGTATGTTGAGCTCACCAGAGCCCAAGGGAAAGTGAAGAAATACAAAGCCAATTTGAAAAATATTTGGAGCAAATCAATGAGATTTGTGATGTTTACTCTAATGCAATCAACTGCAGATCTCCTACCACCAATTATACCCTATTTTTCCTAGAATGTTACCTGTTGTTAAGGGTAAAATCCATCAAAGAAGGTGAGCCAATTACATTTACCACTGTCCCTGATTTCATTTCATGTTTTAAGCAGCAGGAAGAGAAGGTACAGTATTTTCTGTGTGAATTATACTTCCATAACTTCATTTTGGAAGAGGAAAGGAAAGCTAACCTTGGTCCCTTTATTGGGGACATTCATTTTCAGGCATTCCTGTCCTTCACTAAGAACCAATTCAGACGGGGAAAATCTCACAAGAATTTTATAAAGAGGGAAATTGGGTTACATCTCTGGATCAGAGGAGAGCCCACAAAGTCCTTTCTAGCCATTATGTGACATAGAACCTTTATGAAAAGGGAGGGGGTCATAGACTCCTTAGCCCCCATCCATCGACAAGTTATTCGTTCAAGCATCATATATTTTAGAGAACCCAAAGAAGAATCTCTTTCTACTTTTAAGATGAGATGGGATGCATCCTCCAATGAAGTCAAAGTAGGGAACCCTTTGGGTACAAGAATTTCTTTGTAGCTACCTTCAGAGTGGAAAGGTATTCTATTTCTTTGCAGCTACCTTCAGAGTGGAAATGTATTCTAGACTGCTCAAGGAGGAAGGGCCAGCTTGGATTGGGTGCAGGTATAATCCCCCTATCATTTGGTTTCCTCCAGAAAGTTACCAAAAGGACTATCAAATTAATAAGAAGAGAGAGGATGCTTCTTTTGTTGAGATTAAAATAAGTAATGGGTTCAGGAGACCTGGTGAACCAACTTTTCCTCCTTACAACATCACCACTTTACATGTAATATCTCAGCTTGCATGAGGACATGCAAGGAGGTAAGTTGGGGGGTATCTTGGGTTATGAAAAAGGTACAAATATCCTCCTTATTCCCATAGTTCATGACTTCTTTGTTAATTAGGGATGAATAGGATAGAAAATGATTAATTTGTATTCTAGTGATATTATTGAAGTTATATTAAATATATTCTAAAATATGATTGGAATTATTTGATTTTTTTACAGGATTGGATAAATATGGTCAAAACCGAAATAGCAAAAGAGATATTGAAGATACATAAGCTATTGGAGGTTGAGGACTTTTGGCGCAAAGTAGTTTTGAAGATAATTGATTTTCTATATTGTAAATTTATAATAGTAAAGAAATCCTAAGGATCTCTCGATCCTCAGGATGAATTGATTTACTCAAATTATTGTATATACAAAGGGTAATATATCTTGAAAAGATAATCTAAGAATTACATTCAAGTATTCAAAACTCAAAATTACTCTACGCATGAAGTTTTTGTAAATGTCGTACCAGTTATGGAATCAATAAAAGATTTGAACGTTTTCACCATTTCTACATAATGAGTTTCTAGTGGCAGTTCTTGTGAGGACCAAGGGCCCAGTCTTAGGGAGTTACTATTTCAATATGTAATCGTATCAGTTCTGATTTATGTTTTATGATTTAAATTTCCTTTACAATAGTTAAAGATACATGTACAAGTGTGTTAATGCTTTACTATTGATTTCTTATAAGAGATAGATGTTTTGGTTTGAATGTTAATGACTGTTGTTCCAACTTCCATTACTGTAGTTTACCTCTTGAAAGTTCCTCACATTTTCATACGCGTTGTTCCTTTTACTTAGATTCGCATTTGTTGTTCCTTTCAATTAAAGTTACATTTGTCGTTCCTTTCAGT
This sequence comes from Picea engelmannii, assembly GCA_009831015.1. Lineage (NCBI taxonomy): Eukaryota > Viridiplantae > Streptophyta > Pinopsida > Pinales > Pinaceae > Picea > Picea engelmannii. The sequence continues at coordinate 2,725,572 of ML777912.1, forward strand.
TAAAGTTTCAATTGTTGTTCCTTTCCGTTAAGTTATATTTGTTGTCCCTTTTAATTAGATTACAATTGATGTTTCCTTCCATATATAGAGTAATTCTCTATTTCCTTTCTAGCAATTTGATTCATAGTTAATAGTTAATTCTGCAAGTCTTTGCTTAGATTCAATTACTTTTTTCTAGCTAAATGAATTCAATAGATTATTAGTTCATTTTCATTCACAACATGTTAGTAATCAGATTTCAATTCCGTTAAGTAAGATCTTAGTCTCATAATATTTAATGAACATATGAGGAACTTGATTGTGGATAAACTCAGGTTTTCTTTAACTACACAATTTTAGCTTCTACGAGCTATCTGCATAGACTTTGTTGATATTCTTGAGATAAAAGATGAATCCTCGGGTTGATAAATTGATGTTAAACTAAGGTTGTTTTTAGACATATTTAGAGCCCAACACTCATAAAATATGGATCATTGGTATCATAGCAGTCTTCTCCTTGTCCTCTTAATGCATGTCCCCAACGAGGTTAAGGTACATAGAATTGGGTCTCGAACTAGTTTCTCTTGAGGAAAAAATATCTCGCATGCCCAAGCGACCTCTCATGGTAGGAGAAACGAAATACGAAGGGACAAGAGATACTTTCAAAATGTTGCTTGAAGAATCCCTCGCGCAACAGAGGAACGCAATGATGGATAGTTTCACACAAATCCTTCAGCTGCTACCAACAGAGGACACATCTTCCTCAAGAAAAGGCGCCACCCCGTTCAAGGTACAAATCAACTTTGATATTCCTATATTTGAAGGTTAGATAGACCCAAATGTTGTAGATAAGTGGTTGAATATACTAGAAGGGTATCTTTTTGTCCATAGCTTTTCTAATAGAGAAAAGATTACTTTTGTGCTTCTCAAAGTCATTCACCATGTCAAAGATTGGTGGGAAACTTTCGGTGAGAAAAAGGAAACAAAGGAACCCTCATTATTTACAGTCATAGCCACCTGAGAATCCTTCAGGGATACTATTAAGGAACAATAGTACCCTATCGGAATTTATGATGACTTGTATACAAAATGGACCACATTGCGGTAAGAAAGAGACCAAGCAGTGATAGAGTTAAAAAATATCTTCCATACCTTGTGCACCAAGATGGGTATCAAATATTCAGAGAGACATTTAGTGCTCAAGTATCGTGATGCTCTACATAGATACATCTAGACCGAAATGGAATTTCTGTACATTTCATCCTTGGGTGTGGCCTACCGATATGTTGTCAAAATCGATTAGAAGCTCAAAAAAAAGACTCGACAATTTGGGCCTAGGAACCCCTCACAACAAAAGCTAGGAAAGGGCAGCTCCAACCCACAAAACAAAGGACAAAGAAAATATGGACAGTATCAGGACAACCAGTCCAAGCCACAAGAAAAGAAGGACACCAGAAAGATAAAGAAATATACCGGGAACTGGTGCGACTTCCATAAGAGCCCTTAGCATAAACTTATTGACTACCTGATGCAGGAGCATCTCTCCACGTCAGCCAGCCATGCCAACGAATTCAAATCACATGCTGAAGAGAGGTGCAGCCTCATTTAATTCTGAATTCAATGTAATTTAAATGCTTAAGCTGCTGAGTTGGGAATCCATTCCTTTGTGCAGGTTGTATATAAGATCGGCCATTAATGTGTTGTATGGATGAGATCTAGATCCGATAGCGGACTAGACAACCCATTTATTGTAATTGAATAGAGTAGGTAGACCTGGAGGGAAGCGCTCAATGAGCCCCTCAGGTAAAAGAGATTTTTAGATCTCATTTTGAGTTAGAGAGTAGAGGAGTGAGATGAGCGAGAGGTAGAGTTGAGAAAAGCCAGAGAGAGCTCGAGAACACCTTGTAATTACAGGCATTTTATTTAATATAAACAGAAGCAGTTTTTCCTGCATTTCTGTGTTGAATGGATGTCTATGTGTGTTCTTTATATATGTTGTGAATGTATGTTATGTTGATGCATTCTGCAGGAGTTTGTGTGATTTTCAGTTGAGAGGTCTTTGAGGTTTCATGCCAGGAGGGCATGACAGAGTGCTGCGGACTCTGAATACCGGTGCACTGAGGCACTTCTGAACACTATGGGTTCAAAATAAGACGTGTTGTGGCACAGGAACTGGAATCATCAACTCAAGAAGAAGACCTCAAGGTTGTTGAATACCTTGGAGGCAAGGCTGTGTGGGAGAAGACACAGTTGCAGACAGAATCTCTTAGGAGTTCTGTAAAGGCTCTGCCAAGTGGGCATTGAGCATAGGCACAAGGTGCAGTTGGAGGAACTCTATTGTGAGTTCAGACAGAATACAGAAGCTCTGAGGAGCTCTGTGAAGCTCTGCCAAGTGGGCATTGAGTGTGTGTACAGTGGTGCACAGAGGAAGGGACTCTGCTGTGAGTTCAGACAGAAGCTCTGAGGAGTTCTGTAAAACTCTGCCAAGTGGGCATTGAGCAGGTGCAAGGAGTGCACAGAGGAAGGACTCTGTTGTGAGTTCAAAGGAAGCAGAATCACTGAGGATTATGAGAGCTCTGCCAGGTGGTCATCGAGTGAGTGCATAGGTGCACAAAAGAAAGAGACATAACTGTTGAACGTTCTGTGGAAGGATACTCTGCCAGGAGGGCATGGAGTAAGCGTGTAGACAGGAACAGAGGAGAAAAGAACTCTTTGAGTTCTGAAGTTAGAGGAAGGGTCCACTGAGGGAACCTTCTCAGGGTTACTGAACACCCCGAAGGCTCAGCAAGGGGTTGCTGGAGCAGAAGGAAAATCTTAGGAGAGAGAGTGCTTTCATGCACAGAGTCGAGATGCAAGGAGTGCAGAGGCTGAAGAACTCATTGGGGGAGTTCAGAGTTCCCAGAAGGGCTTAGGAGGAATAGCGGTTTTCACACGCATTGGAAAAGCTTAGAATTGAAGAGCTCGCAGAGGAAAAGGAGAACAAAGGTTGAGGCCTTTGGGAACTAGAAATTCTTCCAAGTCTTGGAAGAAAGTGCAGAAGCTCAGGAGGGAGCACAGCAGCCGTCGAATTGGCGGAAGAGAGAGATCTGGACCATTGATTTCCACATCCAGGAGGAGCTCAGGAGGAGCCTACAAAAGGAGGAGACCATCAGCCATCGAATCTCACTCAGAAATACCGTAAGTCGTTGGATCGGGAGGAGTTGCGCAAAGTTTAGCCTCTGGAGTAGGCGTGCAGAAGAAGTTATCTGAGCCGTCAGATCGGGAAAAAATAACCGATAGCCGTCAGATCTGCAGAAGCTGCGAGGGAGTTAACCTCGTGAACAGGAGGAAGATCCTGAGGTCGAAGGAATCGGGACACTATAAGTCTCAAACAACAAGATCAGATCTGGACCGTCCGTTGGTGGAGACGCGTGGCAGAGATTGAGCGCCCGTCAGTACTTTGGCGCATCGGGAAATCAATGTTCCCATGAACATGAGATCGGGAGTTTCCATGGGGAATTTCCTGGAGAAAATCTGAGCCGTCCGCTTGTGGGGACGCGTGACAGAGATCCAGGTCATCGGGGAAAGTTCTGACAGGAGGTCGCCTATCGGCATATCGGAACTCGGGACATCGGGAGTCCCGTGAAAATTTTCATCAGACATCGTGAAATCATGAAACGTGATTTCCCGACAGCCGAAGGATAGCATGGGGGCCACAAAGGAGTCAAGCGAGGTGGACAGGTGGCAGGTGATATCAGGATTCAGAGTTTCGCGGATCCCGTGGAATAAGTGTCCAAGAGTTTCGGATTCACGAAACACGAAACCTCGATAAAGTGAAAAGCTCCATGGTGTGGGCCAGCTGTCAACATGTCGGGGAAGGAGATCGAGCGCCCGTCGGTACTTTGGCGCATTGGGAAATCGATGTTCTGGTGAACATGAGATCGGGAGTTTCCATAGGGAATTTCCCAGAGCAAATATGAGCCATCCGCTTGTGGGGATGCATGGCAGAGATCCAGGTCATCGGGGAAAGTTTCAACAGGAGGTCGCCTATCGGCGTATCAGAACTCAGGACATCGGGAGTCCCGTGAAAAATTGCATCATACATCGCGAAATCGTGAAACACGATTTTCCGATAGTCGAAGGATAGCGTGGGGAGCATAGAGGAGTCAAGCAAGGTGGATAGGTGGCAGGTGATATCGAGATTTAGAGTTTCACAGATCCCGTGGACTAAGTGTCCAGGCATTTCAGATTCACGAAACGCGAAACCCTGATAAAGTGAAAAGCTCCATGGTGGGGGCCAGCTTTCGCGGATGGTGGGGGCTCAGCAAGGGGTTGCTGGAGCAGAAGGAAAATATCAGGAGAGAGAGTGATTTCATGCACAGAGTCGAGATGCAAGGAGTGCAGAGGCTGAAGAACTCATTGGGGGAGTTCAGAGTTCCCAGAAGGGCTCAGGAGGAATAGCGGTTTTCACACGCATTGGCGAAGCTCATAATTGAAGAGCTCGTAGAGGAAAAGGAGAACAAAGGTTGAGGCCTTTGGGAACTGGAAATTCTTCCAAATCTTGGAAGAAAGTGCAGAAGCTCAGGAGGGAGCACAACAGTCATTGGATCGGTGGAGGAGAGAGATCCGGACCGTTGATTTCCACGTCCAGGAGGAGCTCAGGAGGAGCCTATAGAAGGAGGAGACCGTCAGCTGTCGGATCTCACTCAGGAATCCCGTAAGTCATTGGATCGGGAGGAGTTGCGCAGAGTTTAGCCTCTGGAGTAGGCATGCAGAAGAAGTGATATGAGCCATCAGATCTGGATAAAATAACTGACAGCCGTCAGATCTGCAGAAGCTGCGAGGGAGTTAACCTCGTGAACAGGAGGAAGATCCTGATAGGTATCGGGATATCGACACTCAGGATATCGGAGATCCTGAGGTCGAAGGAATTGGGACACTATAAGTCTCGAAAAGTGAGATCAGATCTGGACCGTCCGTTGGTGGAGATGCGTGGCGGAGATCGAGCGCCCATCGGTACTTTGGCGCATCGGGAAATTGGTGTTCCCGTGAACATGAGATCGGGAGTTTCCATGGAGAATTTCCTGGAGAAAATCTGAGCCGTCCACTTGTGGGGACGCGTGGCAGAGATCCAGGTCATCGAGGAAAGTTCCGACAAGGGGTCGCCTATCGGCGTATCAGAACTCGGGACATCGGGAGTCCCGTGAACAATTGCATCAGACATCACGAAATCGTGAAATGCGATTTCCCAACAGTCAAAGGATAGCGTGGGGGCCACAGATGAGTCAAGGGAGGTGGAAAGGTGGTAGGTGATATCGGGATTCAGAGTTTCGCAGATCCCGTGGACTAAGTGTCCAGGCATTTCGGATTCGCGAAACGCGAAACGTCGATAAATTGAAAATCTCCATGGTGGGGGCCAGCTGTCAGCACACTAGGGAATTGGGATTCGGCATATCGTGGATCCTTTGAGCGAAGGGTTTATGCATTTTAGTACCGCGAACTCCGAAACTCCGATAGGAGGAATCTCGACAGGAGTATATGGCTGCGGTCATGTGAGAGGTTGTTGTATGGACCAAGGCCTAGCCAGGAGGGCTAGCATGTGAAAAGGGTGCATCGATGATCGGGGATTGGAGAGGTGAGAAACTCTTGATTCCAGGAATTACAAAACCCCGAACCCTGAAACTGAGTCGGGAAATTTCACGGTTAAGTGCAGAAGGCCGTGAAGGGAATTAAAGGACCTGTGGATCGGTTTTTTGAAGAGAGATTCCACGGAGGAATCCAAAGAGCCGCTCTGTCTCAAAAGGTGAACTTTGAACAATCCTTAAAGACCGGGAGGTCAGGCGTAGAGACCTTGTGGGGCACGAGGAGCATTAGGCACCATCACTACCGCTCAAAGCAATCATTGGTGGCCGAAGTGAAAGCCTCTGAATCAGATATGGGTTCTGAATTTGAGTTAGAACCAAAAAGGGGAAGATAGATCATTGACGCAGAACCCAATGTCACCGTTTCTACCACCAAGCTCCAGCCTAGTGAAATAGACAAGCCAGAAGAAGGAGAGCACCTCTTCCCCTCACATATGTGGGTAAAAGGCACCCCACTACACTTCAATGTTGATAGTGGTAGCCAGAAGAACCTCATCTCAACGGAGGTTGTCAAGCGGCTGGCCCTATCAAAAATGCCACACCCACAACCCTACACCATTGGATGGTTTTGCTAAGGAAGAGATATCCACATCAGCCAACAATGTTGAATGTCATACGACATCAATCCCTTCAAAGACGAGGTATTGTGTGATGTTTCTCCTCTCGAAGTCTGTAATTTTCTTTTGGGCCAACCTTATTTATGGAAACATCATGTTGCATATGATTCTAAGCCTCGTAGTGTTATTATTATTTTGAATAGGAAATTGTACAAGATACCTGAGGCAGTCCCTCCTAGTGTTATTTCCTTGATATTTGCCAAGCAATGCAAGAAGGTCATCTCTGAGACCGGGAAATTTCCCTTCTTCATGATTCGCTCTCAAAGTGATCAAAATATCGCAACCACATCCAGGGCCTTCATGGATGATCTCTCCACACAACAGAAGCATGTCGATAAGGTCATGGAAGAATACTCATATATCTTCTCCTCTCCTACTGGGTTACCTCTGCACTGTCAAGTCAAGCATCCCATCAATTTGAACCCAGGTGCACCACTACCTAATGGGCCAGTCTATCATCACTCTCTATTAGAAAAAGAGGAGATCAAGAGGTAGATCCAAGAACTACTCCACAAGGGGCACATCTATCTCATCTCATCACCTTGTGGAATCCCAATCGTGCTGGTGCAGAAGAAAGACGGGACCTAGAGACTATACATTGATTATCAAGCTCTGAATAAAATCACAGTCCAAAACTAGTACCCGATTCCCAAAATTGACGACCTCCTTGATCAACTCATGGGGGACAAATACTTCAATAAGATTGATCTAAAGTATGGCTACCACCAGGTCCCAATAGAACAAACATATGTATGGAATACTACCTTCAAGTCAAAATAATGTCTTTTTGAATGGATGGTCATTCCCTTTGGTTTGAAAAATGATCCAACAAATTTTATGAGGATGATGGACGATATCCTACTACCTTTCACCAATACTTTTGTAGTGGTGTATTTGGATGACATCCTCATCTACAATAAGACTTGGGTGGAATGCTTGTAGCATATTCAACAGGTTCTACACACCCTACAACAAAAAAACTATATGCAAACTTGGAAAAATGTTCCTTCGGCATGGACATGGTCCATTACTTAGGCTACATAGTTGATCAACATGGTGTGCATGTGGATCCAGCCAAGATCCAGGTCATCCATGACTGGCCATCCCCAACCACACTCACTGAACTTCAAAGCTTCTTGCGCCTCGCCAATTTCTATCGCAGGTTCGTGTTGGGTTTCTCTCATATCGCATGGGCCCTCAGCAAAGTAACCAGGGGTGGAGGTAAGGAAAAAATTGTGTGGGGCCTGTCCCAACAACAATCCTTTGATGACTTGAATATTTTTTTGTGTTCATCCCCGATAATTTCATTACCAGACCTGCAACATCCCTTTGATATTGAGATAGATGCTTCAGACTATGTTGTGGGTGTCGTCCTCACTCAACACGTCCACCCCGTGGCATATCATAGTGAGACACTATCATATGTTATCCATAAGTACCCTACTTACGAAAAAGAAATGTACTCCATTATGAAAGTCTTCCTCAAATCGAGACATTACATTCTTGGGAAGGAGACAATCATCCACACTGATCACAAGCCACTACAGTTCATGCAGACTTAAGGAAAATTTCATAATGAACTCCATCAGAAGTGGTAAACATACTTATAGCACTTCCACCTCAACATCAAGTATAAAACAGGAAGTAAAAATCAAGTTTTTGACTGTCTCAACTGACCTCGAGTCGCAACACTCACCACAGTGCTAGACTCTTGTGGTCATGAGACCTCCAGATGGCCCCACCTCTACGAGACAGACCCTGACTTCTCCACCACCTACCAAATGTTGGGTGCCAACTCAGTGGTCGTTAATTTCCATCTTTGAGACGTCTTGTTGTGTCATCTAGGCCATCTCTATGTTCCATCAAGAGAGCACGTGAAGCTTATTTGGGAAGCTCACTACAGTCAGGTAGCAAGACACTTTGGCATCGAAAATACAATGGTAATGTTGCAGAAACATTTCTACTAGCCAAAACTTCGATAGGGTGTCAACAAGTATATTAGGTTCTACACCACCTGCATTATTTTCAAACCGACCACTAATAAATAATACCTATACACCCCTCTGCCTACTCCTAATAAGCCATGAGAATCCATCTCAATGGACTACATGTCAAGCCTCCTGTCCATGAAGAGGGGAAATGACTATGTTTTTGTGGTTGTTGATCGCTTTTCCAAAATGGCGATTCTAGCCACCTACAAGAAGAACATCACATTAGAAGCCACTTCCAAGATCTTCTTTAAACGAGTATGGGTACATTTTTGGATCCCACAAACCATTATCTCAGACCGTGACAATTGTTTCGTCAGCTCATTCTGGTCGAGCCTCTGGTCACTGTTGGATGCCAAGCTCACCAAATCCACTGCCTTTCACCCTTAGATAGATGGCCAAAATGAGGTTATCAATCAAATGGTCGTACATATCTTGTGCATGTACAATTCAAAACACCCCCGCACATGGGATGAGAGTCTTTCCTATGTCCATAATAATGACAATTGATCCCTGCATAGCTCAAATCGCCACATCCTCTTTTAGGTGGGGTTGGGATTCCAACCATTAGGCCCCATGGATGTCGCACTACCCCTGGCGACCACCTCAGCCAAATTATCCCCTTCTCCACTAGAAGCTGACAAAGCCACTCAGTTCATTGAGTGATCCAACACATCCGCCAACAGGTTCAGTATATTCTACATAAATATTTTCTTTATTAAACTCTTAAGAGCCATGAATCTTAGCTCCTTTTCTCCTTTTTCTTCTCCCCTGAAAAGGCGAAATAGTCTCGCTACTATAAAATTCCTTGGAACTATCAGTTTCGTCACTAGAGGATCCTTTGGGTGGATTCTCAATGTTAGCATGCTTCTTGTCTCCATGTATGGCCTTCTTTGAGGTTCTTATTCTCCTATTTCTATTTTTAGGGCCATGCTTTTGTATCTAAAGTGGAATTTGTTTTTTCTTAATATTATGTCCATCCACATTACTGGTCATTGGCGCATGTTGCGATTGTCTTTGTATGTCTGATAGGATTTGCAATAGGACTACATTAATTTCAGTTTATTTCTCTTGTTCTTTTATCAGCCTTTTATTGTTTTCCTTACAACTTTGTAATTCTTCCATAAGGATTCTTACAGTTTTAGCTAAATATGGAGGGGTCTCCACCACTCTCCTCTCATCAGAGTCTTCTTCTATATTATGGGAGATTTCTCTCAACTCACGGTGTGTCACCATTCTTTACGTTGTAGTTTTCCTTGTTGTCCACTGACTATTTGAGTGTTGATAACAACATTTTATTTTAGCCAGTTGCCCTCAATTTTATGAACATCACAGATAATTTTTGTAAGGTAAAATTATGTTTATTATTCAACATATAACAACAATATGCAGTTCAGATTTAAAACATGTAAAAATAGTCACGCCTGCCAGACCTATAATCATAAGATACAGTCACATCCTACTCCTCTTCACCCTATGGTCTTCGTTGGTCCTTTTGCAAAATGGGGCATCGATTTCATGACATGTCACCCCCACTCGGTCGGGGGCCATGGATACATTATTGTAGCCGTAGATTATTTTATGAAATGGGCCGAGGCAATGCCGACATTTAACAATACTGGAAAGACCGCAACATTAATCATTTTCAATCACATCATAGCTCATTTTGGTGTTCCTCGGGCTATCATCACTGACCACGGTAACCACTTTAGAAACTTCATGATGTCCAAACTCACTGAAAAGTTGGGTCTTCACCATGAAAACTCAATGCCCTATTACCCACAAACCAACGGCCAAATCGAAGAGATTAATAAAGTTCTCATAACCATGCTTCGACGAATCATAGGGATTCACAAAACAAGTTGGAACACAATGTTTTTTTCATCATTGTGGGCTTACCGGATATCCGTTAAGTCTGCTACTGGTTTTACACCTTTCTGGTTAGTCTATGGTCTAGAAGCCATCCTCCCAATTGAATGTGAGATACCCTCCTTAATACTAGCCATCGAACTCCTACCAAACACTTCTGCTGAGGGAGAATGGCTATTGTATCTCATGCGATTAGATGAAACTCGACCTGATGCTACCCTAGTCATAGAAGCCCAGAAGAAACGTGTCAAGGCCCAATACGACAAACATGTCAAGCCTTGATTTTTCTCCGAAGGAGATCTAGTTCTCCTCTATGAACAAGATCGAGATATGCTAGGAGCTAGAAAATTTGAAGCCATGTGGCAAGGTCCTTATATCATTAGATGAGTGTTGGAGAAAGGAGCCTACGAGTTAGTAGATTACGATGGTATCCCTTTGAGTGAACCTAGAAATGGGTTGTACTTAAAGAAGTACTATGCATAAGATCACCTGTGCATGAGTACTTGTATTTTGTTGTATCATACATCTTGTGTGTTACTGTAGTATGATTTTTTTGTTATTGGGTCTCTGCCCTTATGTGATGTTGTGTTTGATTTCCAGATGTCGGATTCTTTGCTACCCCACATTGGCTTCGCTGATGGCACTAGCCATAGTACTCAGAACCTTGCTTCTGCTGCGTGGGCAATTTACACCCCTACAAATGAACTTATCACTCTACGAGGTGTGTGCCTCGGTCGTGAAACCAACAATATTGCAGAGTATAGCGTCGTTATCGAATTGTTGATTGATGTTATCTCGCTTGGTATCCATCACTTGGTTGTGCGGCTTGATTCGCAGCTCGTAGTACTACAGTTAAGTAATGTCTATGTTATTTGAAGTCCTACTTTGTTACAGGTATATTTGCGAATTTGCCTCTTGGAACGTTATTTTGATTATATTGAGTATCAACATATTCCTAGATGTCTAAATACATTAACTGATGCATTATCTAACTATGTATTAGACAGACGTTTGGGTCATTTATAAATCAATCACATCACAAGTATCACACAACACAAGATAAGCCGGTAGAAGCCATATGTATATATAAAAAAAAGTTTTTCACAAAAAGTTCTGTCCAGGGACCAAAATTTCAAAATCTGAAGCTCATAGTTTCTACAAAGTGACGTCATGGATGATGTTCACAGTAACACATGACTGCCCGGGAAACCCTACGAAGCAGTTGGCCAACAGACTCTGACACCCCCACCGTATGACGTTGATAACATCGCGGAACCTCTCCAAGAGGCATGTCTGGAATGTCTACAGTCAAACACTCTAAGTTTTGTTCCACTACCTCATAATCTTTAGCATCCCATCGTGGCACTAGAACCACCTCTCCTCATCACTGAATAGGAGAAGTACCCAGAGGTCAATAAGGCCCCACGTCTGTGTCATCAAAAAATAATTTTTGTAATTAGACCTTGGACGAACATAAAAACATTTGCATATGATAAAATTCACAAAAACATTTAAAAAGTAAAAAATGTGTACTTATTACCAAGATCTCCCCAATGAGCACCCTTGGGTAGGGCCAAGTCTGGATCCCCTTAGAAATCCAACCCGGCATAAGCATAATCATCGGCCATCAGCATCTGTGGTCGCAACCAGTCAAAGAAGGAATCATTGGATTTAATAATTAGTCCAGCTACATGTCGGGCCATGAGATTACACCACCTCAACATACTTGAATCCTCTGGAGCTGGTAAACCCCACTCAACCTGCAACCTCAGCAAGGGAACCCTCTCAAGAAAGAAGGACACCAACAATGACCCATACCCGAATTGCTTCAGGTCGCCTCTCCTGCATTTGGTCAACTGCCTCTTCACACTACAAAGCACTACGTCTGCCCAGTTAAAAACCTGAGGCTCAGTACACTCTATAGAATACTAAAAGTGGCTCTGGAGAGCCATGTGTAGAGCAATGCCCCCAGCCATATGAGCAATGGTGAACAAAATAGTGTGAAGGGTCAAATCCTGGACCCCCCAAATGGCCACTTTCCCTTCGCTCCTTTCCACCTCTGGAACACAGTACAAATGACAATATTCACTCATAGGCAACCCACCACCTCGGCTACCAGTCAAGCTAGCATGGTACCCATGCCGTGACATGCCTGTCAGGAAATAAATGTCCTCAATATCCAAGGACAATGTGTGGACCCCTACGTGGAATACTTGTTGGTCCACATCCCACATATAAACGAGGTACTCCAACAGCCTGACATGGGCCCTCATACCCAGGATCCGAAAGAATTTCAGGAGACCACAGTCTCGCAAAGTGGCAATGGTGCCCAGGTTATTCTTGGCAATAGCATCATCTTCTTCATTCTCTCTTTCACGCCATTCCATAACCATGGTGATAGCCAAATGCCTGCATAAGAAACATAAGAAGAAGGTCAGAAACTCTCTTCAACCATTGGTACATTTTTTATTGGGAAAACTTCAAACAAAATTTTCACTTTACGATTCTCGTAGGTTCTCGCAAGTGACTTTGGGGCCACCTACAAGAATGATGCATTCTCACAGGTCCCATGTGGCTATCCTGTGAGAATGACTGAGTGCAAATTTAAGCCCTAAAACAAGCTCAAAAACTTGAAAATTACCAATGAAAATTAAAAATTGAACCATGAAAAGATAGAATACAAGGAGCTTACCTCACTACCGGAGATGGTTCGTCAAATGGTTGATCGTATCTTCCACAATCGAGTGCCGAAATTCAAGGGCAATAGAGGGGTTTTGGGATAAAAACTTGGCAAAGTTACAATGACTATGGTAAAAAGAAATTTTACCCACTTATATTTACTTTTTACCATTTTTTGGTTTTTATAATTGTTCCATTTATTAAACCTAATGCCTAATACCCCTATGAGTGTGACTTTTTGCAGACATGATGAATTCAACGTCCATACACAGGGATATGGATATTTTTATCTTTTTCATCGCATGTTTAAGTTGTTTTTTATGGTTTTTGCACAAAACCTCGAGCTTGGTCTTTGTCTGTTCTCACGCTAAAAAATACATGAGAATGTAATCAAGCACACTTTTATCACTTTTTCATGCTCAACAAGGTTATACAAAAAAGGAACCTCTTGGAGTCCTCTTTAAGCTCTTTTCAGACTCTCTAAACATGAAAAGATTTTCGAGCGACCTTGCTATTTTCACGCTTGTTAAAGTATTTGAAGAAAGTGTCTGTTGGGCGATAATTTATCTCTTTTTCAGTCTCATCAGACTATTTTACGAAAAAGGAACTGAGAAATTTCTCTTTTGAGTGTTTTTCCAGACTCTATAATCATGAAAAATCTTCAAGTTTTCTATCTTTGGACTCGTTAAACAAACATCAAAAGACCTGTAATGGGACCGAACCACTCCTTCCTAGGGTTCGTTAAACATACTCCAAAGGACTCATCCGAAGGATGAGCTTACATCAACAAGCGTATGTTGTCCTCCTCAATCTTACGTAAAAATAAAGAGGTACTCACCAGAAATGGTGGGGGGAAAATTTGGGAAAGGGATGTGTTTTCATATTCATATTATTGGCAGTAAGTGTCGCTCTTGAACATGACACCCCCTTATTCATTATCTGAAGCCAGTTTGGGAAATCCATTTGTCTCTCATTCAATTTGCTACAAGGTCATATCCTAAGTCATCTCTGAGTCAGTGCTGCCAAATCACTGGTCGTGTCATTCATATGTTCAAGAGAAGTTCATCCAAAATTGAGTCGGCCATCTACAGTTGTCCATTCTCTCTGTGTTGGCCTTCCCTGTGTCCAGTCCAACTTACATCATACTCAGTTTCACCTTCAAAATCTATTACTCATTTCGTGTCATTGATGGGGGATACATCAAGGCCCTCATGTGATGAGTTTTGTTCCGTTGACTCCAGCTCATTATCCGGAAACAAGACTTAGAAATTATTTGGTACCTTGGAACTTGTATGCCTCAATGGCAGGTTTCCTCACTTTCGACAGTGGGTTTTCATCATTGACCCCTGATCGGGAGATTCCATCGAATGTTTGACCTCAACTCATTTATTCACATTCAGTGGATTGTACTAGCATACCTTGGGAGTCATTTACATTAATGGTGATTTCCATCGCACTTGTTAACGGTTTTCATCAATGACCAGTGATCAAGTGGTTTCTACCATGTTCAACTTCCACACATGTAATCACATGGTTAGATTCGTACTTTCAGGTGATGGGATTTAAGACCCTAGGTCTCGTCTCTTAGATCCAGGCTGCAATGGAATATGTATAAATTGATGACACATAGATCCACTTTGTCTGTCTCGTGCCTATGTTGTCTTAATTTGAATCTTCTTGCATGGATCCATAGTGTATTCTTGGTGGCTATGCGATATTTTGATAGCATGGATCCACGGTGTATGATTGGTGGCCATGACCTATGTTTATGATGTCATCTGTCCGTGATCTGAGTATGGGAATGCCTACCTCAGAACTAGTATGATATTCTGCAGATGCTTGATTGTTTGCAGGTTTCCGATTAGGTGTGCTCCTGGTTTTCGACGCACACATGCAGTTTACAAAGTATTTCAGCTGTCACTGATTCCGGCCTCATACTTTGGGGGGAATTCTTTTACACATGATTTTGGTCATCTTGGTGATGTATTAACCAGGGTGTACTCAGGCTCCCAACAAGAACTTTCTCCTGAGAAAAGTGGCATTTATCTCCTTCTAGAAAACATATTTTCAAAGTGAGTTCGCATGCTGCTTATAGCCTAGGGTGTGAGAATGACCCATTCTCGTAGGCCACCTTCATCTAGGATGCGAACTTCTCGCACTATGCTCTATACATAAGGTGCGAACTTGTTTTTGAACTTGGAAAAGAGAATAAGTCTCGAGGGTTCTAGAAGGGAATCTTCTAGAAAATGGGTTGGCATTCATATGGTTATCATTTTACTGGCTTCCCTGATTTGGTGGGATCATTCTCATCCATGTAACCATATCATCCTCTCCTATATATTGAAATGATTCTCATGGAAAAGGTTAAGAAATATTAATTGAAGAATTGGTGAAGGAATTGTGTGAAGAACCCAGCTTGAACAGAAGCTTGCAGACTCTAGTAGGTCTATCAAGAGGAATTGGATCTTCTTCATGCAAAGATAGAGAAAGTGTGTGTGTTGGAACCAAGAGTCACCGAAAGGGAGCTTGTGACATCAAGGCGATCAGGTTGTATCTTCTACTTTCAATTAATATGATACAACGACATGTCCTTTTCCCATAAAGTCATTCTTACTTTATTGTGTAATTCCTTGATTATACACATAAGTTGACGATTGAATACATTTTGCTATCTTCACTTTGGTTGGTTTGTGTTGTCTTGGTCTTGACCTCACGAGAGCATTGGAGTGAAGCAGGAGCAAAAAATACCTAAGGAAGTGATACAAAGGTATGTCACTTGTTCCTCCTTACTAGCTAATTCAATGGTCGTAACTTAGGGAAAGAGTAATGTCATGTCCTGTTTTGTTCTAAATCTAGGTGGATCTAGGGAGATTTGTTAGTGTCCTCACCTACCGATTAGTCTGATAACACCAAGTACTACTATTGGACCCCGCACATATATCAGAGAGCTATAGCACAGGGCAAACTCTTGTTTGTAGAACCCTTGAATACCTAACCCTTGGGGGATAGAAACATAAACGAATTAAAAACATACCAGATCTATTGCCACGCAACTATGTTCAGGTTTCCAAGTAAATACACATATTTTTTTGGTTAAACATTTGGGGATTTCATCACTGCAATATTCTTCAGACCGGAGTATAACTCCACAGGTATAAAAAAAAAAAAAAAAAACCTGGAAATTTTTTCACCATTATTTGAGACCTATTCCATTGGATTCATCTCTCCTCCCTTATCACTTTCATCCATATCATTTTTAAACAAAATTTTTGACCCCACCCGCCCCTTTTCAGTTCACCCATCCTCATGGCCCATACCCATAGCCAAGACCTAGAATCTCTCTTCAACACCATGCAATCCAGTTTCCTAGAAACCCAAAAAAAAGTAAAACAACTCAGTGCTATTGTTGCCTCCATCAATTTGTCCATCAATGCTACCATAAATACAACCATGCAGTCTTCAATGGAGGAAGTCAAACAAGAACTTACCACCCAGCTTGAATCTATCTTTGCAACACTCTGCACCAAACTGAAGATCCCTACCGATGACCATTTCTCTTAATCACATCCAAAGAATGAAGGAGAAACTTCCTCCCATTCCCATACCTTTCAGTCCCATCACTTTCAACGTGACATACGCCTTCCGTAGGTGGACATGACCAAACTTGATGGCTCAGAACCCACTGGTTGGGTAACCCAAATGGAACATTATTTCTCTTTATATGGCATTATCGATGACTTGGCCAAACTCTGGTATGGTGTTCTCCATCTAGATCAAGAACATTGGAAATGGTGGCAATGTAGAAAAACTTCCCGTCAAGAGCATATTGCTTGGACCCAATTTGTGACTAAGCTTTATGAACGCTTTGACATGGACACCGACCATTTGGGTTGTTTGAAAAAGTTGAAGCAATCTAAAATAGTCGAAGACTTCATAGCTTCCTTTGAACTCTTGGCTTTTCGAACACAGGGCATGACTGATGCTTTCTTTCGAGAGTGTTTTATTAGTGGCCTCAAGGAGGAGATTCGGGCCCATGTCCTCATGGACCAAACCTTGACTTGGGTGGAGGCTACTAAAAGAGCTAAAGAAGCACAACAGGTGGTATCATCTCAAAACCAAAAACTCTCCTTTATCCCTCGCCCTAAACTCGTCACCCCCACTACTCCCTCCGCCCCATTAAAAATCCAAAAATTGACCAAGGCTAAAATGGCTGAACGCCCTCAAAGGCCTTTGTTATAATTGTGATGAAAAATATTTCTCGGGCCACAAGTGTAAGGAAAAAAAGATTTTTATGGCCATCTCTGAGAACATTTCAGAAGAGGATGTTGAAACTCCCTTTGTGTCTAAGTCACCTGAAATCACTGACATAACCCCTCCCTCAGACCCTCCCGAAGTAGAACCTGTCATTTCCCTCAATGCTCTCACTGGTTACCCTCAAGTTAATCAGTTACATCAAGCATCGGAAGGTCATCATTCTGGTTGATAGTGGAAGCACCCATAATTTTATTCATCGTTGCATTGCCCAAGAAACTCATTGCTACATACATGCGGTCAATAATTTCCAAATCATGATTGCCAATGGTGGTTCCATGAAATGTGGAGGGCGCTGTAAAAATGTGCGTCTCCAAATTGGTGACTACCACCTAAAATCCCATATGTTTTCTATCGACATCGGTGGTTGTGACATTGTGTTGGGTGCTGACTGGCTAAGAACTTTGGGTCCCATTCTCATGGATTTTAAGGCATTAACCATGCAATTCAACTAGGAAGGCCACCAATATAAATTCCAAGGCATCATTGTTGGTTCACCTGAGGTCATTAGTTCCCATCGCATGGAAAAGCTGCTCAAAAAAGGTCATTCTGGTGTCATTTCCCAACTCCATGCCATTCAAGCAACAGAAACACCCTCGGTGTCACATGACCTCCAAGATCTCCTTTCTAAACATCAAATGGTATTTTCCACTCCCCAAGGCCTCCCTCCTTCCCGCGGTGTTCATGATCATTCCATTCCCCTTGTACCCAAAATCCTTCCTCCCAATATCCATCCATATCGCCACCCCTTCTCCCAAAAAAATGAAATTGAGAAAATGGTCCAGGAACTCCTTAATGCAGGCGTTATCCTCCCTACTATGAGCCCTTACTCTTCTCCTGTAGTCATGGTCCTGAAGAAAGAAGGTTCTTGGAGAATGTGTCCTGACTTCCGTGCCCTCAACAAACTGACCATTAAAGACAAATTTCCCATTCCTGTCATTGATGGCCCCTTGGATGAATTGAGTGGCGCCCAATTCTTTACTAAACTTGATCTTCGCTCGGGCTATCACCAGATATGTATGAAAGAGGAAGACATTCCCAATATGGCCTTTTGCACTCATGAGGGCCACTATGAGTTTTTGGTCATGCCCTTTGGCTTGTGTAATGCTCCCTCCACCTTCCAAAGCCTCATGAATCATGTCTTCCATCCCTTTCTCCGTCATTTTGTCTTAGTTTTCTTTGATTATATCCTCATCTATAGAAAAACCTGGACCGACCATCTTATTCATGTGGATCAAGTTCTCCATCTCCTCTCCCAGCACCAACTTTTCCTAAAACAGTCTAAATGTGCTTTTGGTGCCTCAGAAGTAGAATACTTGGGTCATCTAGTTGGAAAGGATGGCATCAGGGTGGATCCGAAAAAGATTGAATCTATGAAATATTGGCCGCACCCAAAGACTCTCAAAAGATTGCGTGGATTTTTGGGCTTAACAGGGTATTATCGCAAGTTTGTTGAGAACTATGGAAAGATTGCACCACCTCTCACTGCTCCCCTCAAAAATAACTCTTTCACTTGGACTCCAGCCACTGCTCAAGCTTTTCAAACCTTGAAGATATCCATGTGCACCACTCCGTTTCTGTCCCTTCCTGATTTCACAAAGACCTTTGTCTTGGAATGTGATGCTTCAGGGAAAGGAATCAACACTATTCTTATGCAAGAGGGTCGACCTTTGGCCTTCACCAGCAAGAAACTGTCTGAAAGGAATCTAGGCAAACCCATTTATGAAAAGGAAATGTTGGATATTATGCATGTCGTTGAGCTATGGCACCCTTATCTCTTGGGTCAATGCTTCCAAATCAAGACCGACCATCAAAGCCTCAAGTACTTTCTAGAACAACACATTTCCTCCTAGGGGCAACAAAAATGGGTGACTAATCTCTTTGGTTATGATTATGAGATCAATTACAAGAAGGGAAAAGACAATGTAATGGCAGATGCACTATCTCGAAAATATGAAGAAGAAGGATCCCTTTTTTCTCTTTCCTTAATTGTACCTAATTGGCTCCAAGCTGTGTGACAGGAATGGCTTCAAGACCCCAAAAGTTTGCATCTAATTCAGCAATTGCAGGGCAAGGCTTCATCTCCCCCAGGGTACTCTTGGCTACAGGATGAGCTTCGATACAAAGTCCGTTTGTATTTAAGTAAACAATCAAAGCTTAACTCCACGGTACTTTCTGAACTTCATGCTACACCCACAGTGGGGCACTCAGGGTTCACCAAAACATATGACAGAGTCAAACGTTCTTTTTTCTGGGATGGTATGAAGTAAGATATCTATAATTTTGTAGCTGAATGTGAGGTGTATCATAGCAACAAGGGAGAAATAGTCAAATCTCCGGGCACACTACAACCGCTTACGATTCCACCAGCTATTTGGAAGGATATCTCTGTGGACTTTATTACTGGATTACCCAAATCAGGGAATAAATCAGTCATAATGGTGGTTGTGGATATCCTTTCCAAGTATTCTCATTTCTGCACTCTTCAACACCCATTTACTGCATCCACAGTGGCTCAACTTTTCATGGACCAGGTCTTCAATATTCATGGCATGCCACACTCTATTGTTTATGATTGTGACCCAACTTTCACGAGCAATTTTTGGCAAGAACTATTTAAGATCTAGGGCACCCAATTGCATCTCAGCACAACTTATCATCCCCAAAATGATGGTCAAACGAAATTTGTCAACAAGTGTTTGGAAACATATCTGAGGTGTTTTGCTTCTGAAAAACAACATCAGTGGGTTCAATGGCTACCCCTAGCCGAATGGTGGTACAACACTTCCTACCATACAACTACTCGCATGACTCCTTTTGAAGTAGTTTATGGATAGAATCTACCTTCAGTTCTCTCATACTTACCGGGTACCTCGAAGGTCCAGGCGGTTGACCAAACACTTACAGTTCGAGAGGATATTCTTTGTACCCTTAAAGAGAACTTGGTCATGGAACAAAATCACATGAAGCAACAAGCAGATCAAGGTCGCTCTTAACGTTAATTTGCAGAAGGGGATCAGGTGTTTCTGTGACTGCAACCATACAAGAAAACTTCCCTCAAGGCCGAGCATTGTCAGAAGCTAGCGCCCAAATTTTATGGTCCTTATACAGTTCTCAAACGGGTGGGACAAGTCGCATATCAGTTAGCTCTGTCCAGTCAGTCGAAGCTACATCCAGTTTTCCATGTTTCATGCTTAAAGAAGGTGATTGGAACTAGGTGTCAAATTCAAACCAACCTTCCTGAGTTAGCCAAAGAAGGATCCATTTGGCTACAGCCAGAAGCAGTTTTGGGCTAGTGTGAGCGTCACTTGTGTCAGTGAACCATCAAGGAAGTGCTAGTCCAGTGGAAAGATACGAATCCAGCAGATGCCACTTGGGAACCAACTACCATTCTGCAACAGTTTCCTCATCTCAAGCCTTGAGGACAAGGATGTTTTTAAGGGGCAGACATGTTAGGGTCCTAGCCCGCACATAGGTAGATTAATATATTCAAATGTAATAAAGGTCAATATTAATAAGGCCTTTCAATAAAATAGAATAAGGTGGATGTAAGAAGACCTAGTAGAAGCTTCCGCTTCTAGAAGGATCTTCCTCTAGATGCTTCTCTTGATAGACATTTTGTATAAATAAGGGTCAAGGGTATGAAAACCCTAGCTTGGAGATTATTGTAACAGAGTGTTGCTTGATTAGAGGTTGGCCCCTTGAAGAGGCCTATGAACATTTCTTTCTAAATCAAAGTGTTATTTATATTGTTGTTCTTATATCATTTATGTGTTATTGTGGAGATTATACTCTATATTTTACTATTATTTTTCCATTTCTAGCATTTTATTTCTATTTTGCATATTTTATATATCTGGTATCTTGTAGGTTGTGTACTCATGACATGGAATATGTTGTTGTAAGGTGTGAGGATCTACTGCAATAATGAAGAAATGTTAAATTGATATGTTTTGTTTATATCATTACAAGTATTTCATTAATAAAAAAAACATTAGAGTGGTTCTCTTTACCTGACAGGGTCACATCATGTACTTCATCTCCTTGTCTAGATACTTCATCATTTTGTATAGGATGACCCTCTGCATGATCTGAAGTTGAAACATCAAAGATTAAAATAAATACACTATTTGCAATTAAATATTTTCAACTATAATTCATACTAATTTTTTTGTAGCACATGAATACATCCATTACCAGGATGCATAACATGACCTTCATTCACTGGTCATTCTACATCTTAGGAATTATGTGCATTATGGATTCCCTGCTTCAAACAAAGAGGTTCAATATTTTATGGCCGAAATTAATAATGAATAGATTGCACAAGTAATCAATCTTAAATAAACTTTGTTGATTTTATTTACCTGCGCACATGGTGGATCACTAGAAGACCATTTTGGCCCAATGCCCAAGATTTGTTGGTGTTCAACAATAGTTGGAAAGTTGTGTTGGAATCCAAGCCTGAAGTTGTCCTTTGTTGACACTTCATTGAACTGATCGGCTTGCAATTTTGCATAAGATCATTAATTGATATTTGATGGTGAAATAAAAAGAATGATATGTAATTTATTATTTGGATACAATATTTGAGTTATTGATACTTACAATTTGTGTCACTAGATTTGAATACTCACCAGTCCCAAGCTTGTGCTAGCCATGCTTTTCTAGTCTAGATTTTGTTGCCTTTGATGTGTCTGGCAACCTATGAAAAGTTTGAAATACATTAGAAGTTGCAAATTTCATGTAAAAATAGAGAGTAATAAACATATAATTACATTGTTCAAAGTATTGCATACCTTCATGTGCCCAATGGTAGCTTTCCCTATTTTCTTAAATCCCTCTCCTTTCCATCATCCAACAGGGATTTCCACTCCCTTAATAGAATCATTGGAGGGAACTCATACCTAGGGTTCATTTCTAGATGAACCCTATATAGGTCCCTCACAATATTAATATGTTGGTCAACTTTCTTGAGGACCTCTGCTCAGTTGAAGGTATCAACATGAAACAACCCAATCAAGCAATTAATGAGCTCATATTTTAATTTTTTGTTTTGTTTATCCCACCCTATGTGGATGGTTGGCTCAAATATCTCTAGTGACCAATCATTTATATGTTTAAAAAAACATCATTTCTTGCAAAATGATCATGTCATCAATAGTTTAAAAAGAATGATCTATGAGTACATTTAAATTAGATTATAACATATTTTAAATACCTGGGATCTTCTCTTTCCTTATGGGAATGAGATTTTCGTCCACCAAAAATGTGGTTGGTATTGTTCTCATTCTAATAACACAGGAAGATACAGAAAATCTTGCTTGAGCAATATCAATACTACTCTCATCCCTTGACCCTATTCTACATGATCTGCAGTGCCTTGAGCAATAGAGGGTGCACCCACATCTTCCCTCTAGGGTGTCCTGCTATGTGTTTTTGAATGTTTAGTAAAACAAATGGCACATTTTCAAATGCATGTGGGTTTATATGCTCGTGATGTGAAGACTCATACGTAGCATCAATAGCAGCAAAATGCCCCTCACCAGGATTATGTGGACACAAATACGGCTGTAAAAAAAAATCATACTTTAGTTCATGACATATACGAGTAAAAAATATAAAACCATAAATGAATTTAACTTCTAATTAAATATCCTGCAACTTACATTCAATGATTGAGCTCTCATAATCAAACGATCAATATTTTTTCTAATCTCCTACATTTGTGGTTGAATGAGTACCAAACGAAGGATTTCCACATTTTATTTTTTTACAGAATTCTTTAACATCTGAAATGGGTTAAGCGATCATGGGATGTCATCATCACACATTAGGTCATACACATCCATTTCTATAGATTTATCTACTAATAGATATGTAGCTTGTGACATAAATATAGAAAAAATTAATATCAAAATGAAACGAATAGACTCGTCAAAAAATCGTAATAATACAACATATTTAATTTGTATAATTATTATGCGTTATACCTGGTGGGCCGAGGATGGTTTCCTTTGATCTATCAAGGACTTTTCCCGGTTAGGTGTAGCCTACAACAAAAATATTGAGAACATTAATATCAAAATGAAACCAATATACTCTCGAAAAAACATAATTAAAAAACACATTGCTTATATTTAATTTGTACATTTTACAATGGGGTATACCTACTACCCCGATGATGGCGTCACCACATCCATTGTGGACTTGCTATAATCAACAACCTACAACAAAAATATTGAAACCATTAACATCGAAATGAAACCAATAAACTCTTGAAAAAACATAATTAAAAATGAGGTATACTTGTTGGCTAGAGGATGGTGTCATTTAATGAAATATATTGCTTATATTGCTTATATAAAAATAAAACATTAACAAAAACATTAATTAACAATTTCTTTATTATTAGATTCATTAATTACAGGTTTGGTGAAATGTTATATTTACCACTCCCATAGTAACAATGTTTGTATCTATTTGATTCAGATTGTAATTGGTCAATAAATCTTCCCCTGCAACTATTGATTTTATGGCACATGCGAAAACATAGTTTCCTTCACGTCCCTCAAATACACAATTGGGTTGTTTATTTGTAGACCTAGGTTGTGTACTGTTTATAAACCCTATAATATTCCCTGATGCTTTTGGCCTTCCGTCAATGTACATACTCAATCCTTTATTTTGATTATTTTATTTTAGTTGTAAATAATTTGCAGACACTCTCCATCTGCACATATTGCATGTATATGGAACATATGCATCCAATCTTTGTACTTGTAGCAGGGTCCCACATACTCCATCAATTCAGCACATCTATTGTAACCCACCTTTGTGCTATCAAAACAACCCCAAAACGTGTAATGATAATGGTGCAATCTGAAATATCCTCTCGTTCACACAAAAATATGTGTTTAGATGAGGAAGATCCTTGGGTACCCAATGTTTCACTAGATGTTTGTACCTCAAATTCACCTCAATGTTGTCTACGGTCTCATCATCATAAGAATATGACCCCCCTTTTGCGAGAAAAAATTCCATTCGTTCATGGAATTTTCTTCTAATCTTTTGACATCTAGTTGATCTCCTTCTTTTAGGCCTACTAGATGTCTCACTTTCCTCTAGTCTTCCTAAACATCCCTTGCTTGAGCAGGACAGATCTGACAAACACTTGTTTGGTTGTACTTGCACCCCATCAAATGAGAGAAATAGTTAACAAAAATTTTCATTAATACCTCTCTAAATCATATGAAAAAATTAGTTGGCTCTATTTGAGATTACTACTTATACACTTGGGGTTTTATGTTGCATTTATGTCCTATGAAATGAACTATATCACCTCAATGTATTTCTTATTTATCATAAATGGATCAACAACTTCCTTTTCAGACCTAAAAGAGGTCTCAGGTAGAGATATCTACCCTCTCCTTAATTATTCATGCTTGTAGTCAAGGAATTAAGCAGGTCTTTGAAGGACGCACTCAGAGCGAGCAACACGAATGGTATCCAAAATGGCAATCCATGTATTTTTTCACATTTACTATTTGTTGATGATATGCTAATTTTTGTGATGGTACTAAGAGAGCAACAACAAGACTCAAATAGATTATGGACCTTTATTTTCTTGTTGCAAGTATGCAGGTAAACCTATAGAAACCATCTATTTGATTTATTGGTATATTTGAGGAAGATCAAGACTATGTTTCCACTCCTTTTCTTTATAATACTCTAGAGATGGAAAAATTGGCTTAAAGTACCTAGGTTTTGTAATTGGCTTAAAGTACGTAGGTAGCCATAATTGTTGTCTTAAAGTACCTAGGTAGCCATAAGTGTTGGGAGTCTTGTACAAGATAAAGGCCTTTGGTATTGAA